>JAPKLX010000412.1:586-36370 GCA_026898415.1 Leonotis leonurus | reverse complement strand
AAACAGAAAGCTGAAGCATATCAACTTTAACAGAAAGTTGAACCAGAAAGTCTCAAACAGAAAGCTGAAGCATATCAACTTTAAGTTGAACCAGAGAGTCTCAAACAGAAAGGTTGAAACATATCAACTTTGACAGAAAGTTGTTCAACTAGAAAGTGTTTAAAATCAGTGTTCAACCAGAAAGGCATCAAGACCAAAAAGAGTTGAACAAACCAGACAGAAGTGGCAACAGATCGATAGAACTATCAAAACTACCAGAAGACATTGCCCTACTCATCATATCCACTAACAACGTCAGAATTAAAATCCATCCATTGAGAATTGGAAGGAGAATCCCTGATTGACATGAAGAAGGAAAGTAATCACAATTGATCTGCCTTCCATACATAAGAAGATTCAGTCAACGACTCAACAAGGAAAGAAGAGATATGATGAATAACATTAATTGGCATCCACAATCAAATCACGCCAATCAATAAACGGCTAGAATTTCAAATTCAAAGCCTATATATATTTGGAGTTTTAAAGTCTGAAGGGTTACAAGCGCTACATTGAAGAAACATTCTCAAGCAATTCTATCTCACGTCAGACAAAAGCTTCAAACCGTTTTGTGATCGCAATCACATCAACCCAACCTCGATTCAAGTCTGTCTTATCGAGAGAAGAAGGAGATCTTTGCTAGCTAGTAGCTTTCTAGTGGATTAACGTGAAGATATCCTATTTTACAGTAGTTTTCTGTAAGTTGTAAAGGGACACGACCCTTATTCGTGCATAAGTTTCAATCAGGATTGTACTTGAAACTTGTGACTCGTTCTCCACGAGTATAAAGAAGCTGAGTATCCTAGTAGTGGATAATCTGGTCTAGTTTTGACCAGATCGTGGACGTAGGGTTTTCCCGAACCACGTTAAACAACTGTGTGCTTTACATTCCTGCATATTTAATTTCTGTTGTTTATTATTCTAACCTTCCACACTTTCATTCGATCTGCATCTCAATCAATCCCCTTAACAATCTGGATAATTCCTAAGGTTTTCTAAACAAGAGCAATCACTAATCCACCATTATTCCGCACTCACTCAACACTGAGAAAGTAATAAGATCACTCTTATTATTAGCTAAGTGTTTTCACTAAGAGAGTAATTTGTTTGGACCAAGACTGCTATCGATCTGCATATCGATCTGTCTAGTCATCTACAAGCAATTTCTTATACAGAATAGCTTGAACTCTCATATAACTTGTCAAGTAAACTGAAAAATTTATATTTGGTGTATTCCCCCCCCCATACACCGAACCTTGCTCTTTCGGGACCAACATTTATGTTTTAGTGTCCTGGTACACATAGAACAGATTGAGGTCTAACAGAACATGATTAAATCTAAGTGTGTTTTCGAGAGAACATCATCAAAACTAATTTATTTGCGGGGTTCCCAACAATTTCCCCCTTTTTGATGATGTCGAAACCACACTTTACAAGATAATCCTAAGTAAAGCATTAACATGATCTGGTTTTAAACAACCAGAAGGGTTAGCAGATTTTTATTTAGTTCATATAATAATCATATGCAAAATATAAGTTTCTGGACAATGAGACTTTGTCTTCAGAAAATCCACATGTATTAATATGTATCGATGAGTACAAGTGGAAAATAAAAGGAACAATAGACAAAACAGAAGAAGCAGATGATTAAAGATAAAATCATTTTAAGAGAACTATCTGGCTGCTCCTCCCTTCTTTATCTTCTCGCGTTGAGCGTCAGAAACCAGTTCTATACTCTCATATATTCCATCTCTCACTCTGGTACAATTGGGATCGTGGTTATCGATCTTGTATCCTTTAATTTTGGCCAGCTGATTGATGTAATTCAAAATATACGTTTTGTCTGGAATGTTGCTTCCTGGAATCGTCGGGCACATCATGTACTCCTTTTCAAGGGCCTTAATTTTGATTTTAGCATCTGAGGTAGCCGTTCTAATTCGTTGTATCAGATTTTTGTCGTTGAAGTTCTCCATATATCGATTGAAGTCATCATCTGGTGTGGATTCAGAATAAGTAGGTTCTTTTAGGAAGTACCTATTCAGAATAAACCCTTGCTTAACTTTCTCCCAATCGTTCTGGTTATTCTCTGGAACCCATATGTCTGTTGGAGTTTGCTTCTTCAAAGCCAAGTTCCATGTTGAGAAAGGTTTCTTCTTCCTTTTCTTGGACTGTTGTTGAGAGCGTTCTGATGAGGGTGGCGAGGAGAAGGTTGTCTGATAAGATTTCTCTTTTGCTTCGTGAGCAGCTATCTTCTTTTCCCTCTCGGCTTGTTCCTTATAAAATTGAGCTCTGAATATAGGATCACAAGCCTGCTCTCTATTGACTCCAAATAATAGCAATTCTACAATTTGATCTCCTTCATCTATGGGCTTTTTGCCTTTGTCACGGGCTGCAACAGATTGAGTCTGTTCTGGTTCAACGGTGGGATCCGCCATGGGTGGTGTAGTGGGCCTCTCCCTTGTTGTTTGACTGGAACAACAGTTGGTGTATCCGCTTCTGCTCTTACTCCTTCTAGTCCTCTTTCTGGTTCTGTAACAGAACCCTTTCCTCTGCTTGCTCCCTTTCCTGCCTTGGAAATTTCCCCCTTTTTGACATCATCAAACAAGGACTTGATGAGTGTGCGAAGAGAGTCCATTTCCTCCTTCATCTTCTCCATCTTTTCTTCAGCATCATAGGAACCGCTATGGTTGAGAAAGATCCTTTGAACTAGTTCAAACATCAACTTGTAGCATGGTTGAAGTAGGGATCTATGAAACATTCTTCCTGTATAGGCAATGGGTATCACCATCATCATTTCCACTGCTACTTGGAGTTGATCATGAGTGATCACATCCAAAGTCATGCCTTCATCTTTCAACCGATAGGTCTGGTTGATCATTGCAATGACATTGTACGTCGTTTTACTTGTCCTATCACCAATGGGCATCAACACATTGGCTTCGAGACCGTCCTTATCATTTTGCCAAGTCAAATAGAATGTGGCTGCTTGTTTTTCCAGGTACATGTTGGGATGGGAGGTAACGATGTTACAGAATCCTATAAACACAAGAGCATTCCAGAGAATATATATGTATATTCATTAGTTAAGTAATTACCAAGTGTATTAGAATGAATATGAATATCCCAAAAAAAATGAACAATTACTGCATTTTATCCAGAACTATACCCAGAAAAAAAAATATACGTACATCCAAATACAGAACACATAGTGAGATAAAATAAAATGAAGAACTTAAAGAAAAAACCTTTGCAGCGAGTAATTATAGGGAAAATCTCTTCTAGTTTTCGAAAATCGTGGGTTTCAAGAACGGCGAAAGGTTCTGGGGAAAGAAACTTCTAAACCTCAGCAACGTGTTGTAAGAACAGGGAAGTTTGAGGTGCCATGATCAAAGAAAAAACTTTGAAAGAAATTTGCGGGAGAGAGACAAATCTGGAAATTGCTTAAGTGCTTAAAGATAGTAGTGCTCAGTGCGATGTATGTGTAGGTGAATAGTTGAATGCATGAACAATACATATATATAAGAAAATAATCAACGACACAGATTAAAGCGATAATAATTGAAGGGTTGGATGAAAATCTCCCTTTTTAGGTTTTTCCGCTTCAGCTTTCCAGTTTGCCGCCTTTCATCGCGTTTGATGTACGCGCTAGATCCTAGGGTTGTAGGCGAGAGTGTGTGTATCTTCCTATTCACTGCAACTTTCCTTTTCCTTTTCTTGCAGGGATTTCCTCGATCACAGTTTCCAAAGGTGTGCTAATCATCACAATTATAAGAGATTTAGCAAATCTAGGTCAGAAATTAGCTTTATAGATGGTAGTTAGGATGTTAATTATGGTCAATGACGTCTTCCATCTAAGACGTTTCAATTTTCAAAATTTCCCCTTGACTAAGTAATCATTTATTGGGAAAATAATTTCCACGTGGCATGTCTTCTATCTGGGAAAGTTTAGACACGTGTTACTGGTAACGATTTGTTATTGTGAGATCTCTGTTTCCATCTGGTACTGCATCATTCTGGTTTGCCATTCTGGTTGACAATCTGGTTTTGTATTTTATGTCTTGATTGACAGGGACAGAGACTTGGTTCTGTTTGTATTGTGATGCTACCATTTGTATCTTTTTGCTACACGATCTGGTTTCATCAATCTGGTATTGACTTTATTCTATCATCCAGATTTAGTAATCCAAGCTTTCCACATAGCATCTTGAATCTCTCTTCTGGTAGAGCTTTCGTCAAAATATCAGCAAGTTGCACATCTGTGTGAATCTTCTCGATCTGGATTTGCTTCATCTCCACATGATCTCAAATAAAATGATGTCTCACATCAATATACTTGCACCTTGTATGGATTACTGGATTCTGTGTTATCGCTATTGCGCTTGAACTGTCACAAAATATAGGTATTTCCTTTACATGGATCTCGTAATCCTTTAGTTGCTGCTTCAACCATAATATTTGTGCACAACAACTTCCAGCAGCCATGTATTCTGCTTCAGTCGTTGATGTAGCAACAGATGTCAGTTTCTTCGAGAACCAAGATATCAGCTTGTTTCCAAGAAACTGGCATGTACCAGAAGTAGACTTTCTGTCCAATTTGCATCCAACATAATCTAAATCAGAATAGCCTGTTAATTCAAAGTTGTCGTCACAAGGATAGTAGAGTCCAATGTGTATTGTTCCTTTAAGATATCTAAGTATCTTTTTGGCAGCTTCCATATGTGACTCTTTGGGATTGGCCTGGTATCTGGCACATACTCCAACTGCGAATATAATATCAGGTCGACTTGCAGTAAGGTAAAGCAGAGAGCCAATAATGCCTCTGTATTATTGTGTTATATTTGCTGGTTTACCTTCTGGATATGGATCTATCTTCCCATTAGTCTGCATTGGAATCTTGACTGGTTTTCTGTCTCTGACTCCAAATTTAGTGACCAGATCGTTAATGTACTTTGCTTGATTTACAAAGATACCATCTGGTAACTGCTTCACCTGCAAACCTAGAAAGAAATTCATCTCGCCCATCATGGACATTTTATATTTATTTTTCATTAGTTCAACAAATTTGTCACATAGATAGGCAGATTGTGATCCAAATATGATATCATCAACATATATCTGGACTAAAAGGATATACTCTTTGACTTTGATTACGAACAGTGTCTTGTCAACAGAACCTCTTCTGAAGCCTGATTCCAGTAAGAATGTTGATAACATACCACGCTCTGGGTGCTTGTTTCAGACCATAAACAGCTATGGCTAATCTGTATACTTTCTGGTCTGGGTTTCCTTCTTCAAAACCAGGTGGCTGCTCAACATATACTGCCTCTTCAAGTATACCATTTAGAAATGCACTTTTAACATGCATCTGCTACACTTTGAATCTCTTGTATGCTGCATATGTCAGGAACAATCTGATTGCTTCCAATCTGGAAACTGGTGCAAAAGTTTCATCAAAATCAATACCTTCTTGTTGACTGTATCCTTTTGCAACTAGTCTGGCTTTGTTTCTGATTACTTCACCATTCTCATCTCGTTTATTCTTGAATACTCATTTGACACCTATCACTCCCTGATGTCTTGGTCTGTCCACTATATACCAAACTTGGTTTCTTTTAAACTCACTAAGTTCTTCTTGCATAGCAATAACCTAGTATGAATCTTTAAGTGCTTCAAAGGCATCAGATGGTTCAACCCGTGATAGATAGGAACTTAGAAGTGCACTTTCTCCATGCATTCTTCTGGTTCTCACACGAACTGATGGGTTCCCAACAATCTGTTCAGGAGGATGATTGTCTTGTATCCATCTCCTTCTGCTGGACATCTCTTCTTCTGATATCTTAGGCCCAGGTTCATTTGTTGGGTCCTCAAATTCTGGGTGTGCTGTTGAAGATGCTTGAAAAGGATTTTCAACTTCTGGTTCTTCAATTTCTTGATCATTGTTCCAACCATTTGTATTTATGGATTCTTCAGGTTGATCTTGAGATTGTTCTGTATTATCTCCTTCCACTAGTTGACTATCTTCTGGTGGAATCATCGATCTGTCTAGATCCAAATCGATATGTTCTGTTCCCCCTTGCTGTGAGCTTGTTGTATCAGCATTAAGTGGAACATCGATTTCATTCTCTTCTGTTGTATTCCAGATTAGAATTTTATCTAACTATATCCCTTCTGTTCTCTTGTTCTTGTTTTGAGTATGTTCATCACTTATCTCTCTGTAATTATTAAAAGATTCATCAAATACAATATGAGGTGTTACTCCCACAATATGAGTCTTCTTGTTGTAAACCCTATAAGCTTTACTAACATCAGAATATCCTAAGAATATTTCAGGGTCAGCTTTACTATCAAAGGTTTTCAATTGAGATTTCCCATTATTATGAATGTAACACAAACAACCAAAAGTACGAAAGTATTGTATCCTGGGCTTTCTGTGGTTCCAGACTTCATATGGTGTCTTCCCATGTCTAAGGGTAATCACCGATCTGTTCTGTGTATAACAAGCCGCAGATGGCTTCTACCCAGAATTTCTTCGGTAATCCGGTTGCATTAAGCATGGTGCGAGCTGCTTCCTTCCATGATTTGTTCCTTCTTTCAACCACTCCATTCTGTTGAGGTGTTCTTGCTGGAGATGTTTGATGTGTGATTCCCATGTGGCTGCAGTAATCTTCAATCTTCTGATTTAGAAATTCTGTTCCGCGATCTGTTCTGATGGTTGCAACAGAAGTTTCCTTTTGCTTGGTGATTTTGTTGAGAATATTTGGCAGCTTTTCCAATGTTTCTTTCTTCCTGTGTAAGAAGATTACCCATGTAAATCTTGAATAATCATCAATGATGACCATAGTGTACTTCCTACCATTTATACTTAATGGCTTGACTGGACCAAATAAGTCTAAATGAAGTAACTCTAAGATTCTGGTGGATGACTGAACTGCTTTGCTGGAAATTGATGATCTGGTTTGCTTCCCAGCTTGACATGCTTCACAGATGTGATTCTTGCCATATACTTGATCTAGTAATCCTTCTACTAGTTTCTCTCTTGCAATTTTATTGATTGACTTGAAATTGAGATGACTTAACCGCTTATGCCATAACCAACTTGTTTCTGATATTGTTTTAGTGAGACATGTCTCAATCTGGTTATTCCATTGTACAATATATAATCTATCCTGCAATTTTTCGGTAAGAAGAGTCTCATCTCCTTCCTTATTTTTCACAAAACAGTTATTAGCATAAAAAATGATCTGGTTTCCATTAGCACAAAATTGGTTAACTGAGAACAGATTATGACTAAGACTCAACAAACGATACATTTGTGATTGTGGTCTTGCCAATTGTTATATTACCATAGCCTCTGGTGTAGCCTTTTGAGTTACATCCGAAGGTTACCTTTGGTCCTTCTCTTTCCACATAGTCTGATAGAGCGTTCTTATCACATGTCATATGTTTTGAACATCTACTATCAATAATCCAGATCGTTCCCTTTGCTACTCTACTTCTTGCAATTCTTCGATCCTGCAATAAATAAATTTTAGCTACCCTTTCAACAAGTGGGTGCTTGGTTAGTAGCAAATGTTCCCTTGGGGATCCAGATTAACTTGGTGTTAGGAACACATATATAGCATGTAATCCTTCTTCCAATATCATCAGTTCTGGTTATAGCTTTGTAGACAGAAGGATGATTTCTCTCAATATTATCCCAATCAATCTTATTCTCATTGTTTGAGGTTGTTTTGGTAGATGTCTTTTGCTTCTGACTTTTATTTGTTTTCTCATAGTGAGCAGATTGACCCTTCTTCTGATAGTATCTGTTATCTCCTGTTTCCTTCATCATCAACTTATGGGCTTGATTTTTCTTATTCTTGAGATCCTTGACTTTATCTGGTATGTTCTTTCTTTCAGCAACAAACTGAGTCTCACTGGAATTCTCATTGTATCCTAGACCAGGTCTTCCTTTTTGTTGCATATCGATGATCATTTCAGCTCGTTCTTGACTTTTGTTGATTCTGCTCATATTTTCCATGGTTTTCTTCAATTTCTCTTATACTACATCATTCATGTTGATCACATCTTTCACCTTGGAATTGAGCGAATATATTTCTGCGTCTTTTGTCTTCATCTGTTCTCCAAGAACATTTATTTGTGTAGAGAACTTGGTATTTGCTTCACTCAAGAACTTCACAGTTTCATTCAGCTTGCCATTCTCCTTTATGACTTCAGAGAATAACTTCTTTATGCTGGTGTAGCTTTTAAACATCTCATTAATTTCATCCCATGACACTTCTGGTTCATCTTCATTTCCTGAATCATAGTCGAGTTTATTTGAAGACATAGAAGCATGAGAATTTACCTCGTTATGTTCAAGTCCGTTGTCCAATCCAATGTAGCATTCATCCCAATTTTCATTTGTTTCTCCTGCATAGAATGCTTCATCATTATCTGATGAACTATCTGACAGATGACTTGAGCTGCTGGATTCTTCTTCTGCTAACATGGCCTTGCGTTGAGCTCTGAGTTTTCGATCTCTTTTAGCTCATAGCTCTTCTCTTTGGCCCTTTGACAAGTCTGGACAATCTATCTTGAAGTGACCTGTTCTCCCACATCCATAACAAGTATAGTCAGTAGAGTTAAGAGTTCTACCATTACTTTTATTTTCAGCTTTATCGTTAGATCGTTCTGTTTCTTTATTCTTCTAGTATCTGCTTTTGTTATCTTTGTAGAACCTTCGATACTTTCTTGATCTAATTTCCATCTTGTCCATCCTCTTGGCAATCATGGCAAATTCTTTGAGTAATTTATCATAGCCTCCTTCTTCTGGTGCGGCAGATGGCTCTGATTCATCTGTTTTGCACTTCGCTTTGAAGGCGATCTCTTTCTCTTTCTTTGAATTGTTTTCATTCCTCTTGCTTGAAGAGTGATCTGATCCATGTATCCTTCTGATGTCACATTCGTGAACAGCCAGATGATCAAATAGAGCTTCAACAGACAGATCGTTGAAATCAGCACGTAGTGGCTGCATTGCTGAATAAATATCCCAGCTTGGTGGTAATGCTCTGAGAATTTTAAGATTCTTCTCTCTCTGTGTGTACTTGTTTTTATTAAAAGCAGAGACTTCAAGTAACACTTCTATGAACCTGTTCTTCATCTGCTCGATGGTTTCTCCAGGTTTCATCTTGAATTCATTGAACTTGTTGCATGCTAGAGACAACTTGTTCTCGATCATTGCTTCAGAACCTAGACTTAGTTCTCTCAAAGCTTCCCACATCTCTTTGGCCATGTCAAGATCTTGGATCTTAGTCAGATGAATTCCTTTTATTGTACTGGAGATGATTCCTTTGGCAAAGTCATCAAGAATTGCTTCTCTTCTTTCTTCAGATGTGTACTTTCTAGGATCCTTTGGTACATTCTCCTTGACCACACCAGTTTTCGTGATACGGATTCTTCATAAATGACTAATGGCCCTTCTTCAATCACTTTCCACATCAGACAATAATGAGCTTTGAGGCACATCTTGATTCTGAAAGTCCACTCTCTATATCCTTGGATGGAGAATTCTTCACATGCCCTGATAACAGATGATTCCATAATAACAGATAGGATGCAGGTGAATGAAAAGAGTTTTCTAGATCTATTCAAGTTGACCCAACAACCAATGCACCCGCAATGTTCATGAACCTGATGAACCTTGTATGTCACTCTTATCTTAATAAGTTTTCTTGGTTTCATAGGTGATGTTCCTATTTACTTGAAGAGTGAAGAACAACATTCGAAACATCTTAGAATCGCTCTAGAACTCTCAGAAATGAGAAGTTCTATGCCAAATTTATTAGATGTTAATTTTGGCTCAACGAGGTGAACTTCTTAGACATATGTGTCACCCGAGAGTATTAAAGTAGACCCTACCAAGATAAAAGTCGTGCTAAGGTCAAAATTTCCAACGATGAAACCAGAAGTTTCTTACAAGTAGCTTAGTACTATCGAATATTCATCGAATGACTTTCCAAGAAAACGCCAATGACACAGCAACCACAGAGAATGCATATTAGGATTGTGCGTTGATGCAATAACGGAAGGCATTAGGATACGAAAATTTAGGTCACCCCCATTGAACTATCCAACTCATGATCTGGTATTAGATGCTGTAATGCATGCTTTGAAAAAAATTTGACACTATCTCTATAGATTCGGTGGGAAAATTTTCACAGATCACGAGAGTCCCAAGTACTGCTTCGAGCAAAAGGACCATAACCTTAGTCAGAGAAGGTGACTCCAATTAATAAAGGACTACGAATGGTATTAACTACCATCAGGGCACAGCTAGCTTAGTAGCTAATGTCCTAAGTCGTAAACACTTCCCCAAAGCTTGTATCTCCCGTAACTCAAGAGAGAAACCACTACTATTTGGATAATCATGGATTGTTCCAAAAAATATCCTTATTCCATAAATATTGTAATCACTTACGATTCAGATAAGTTAGTTCGATTATATTTCGTGAGATTTTACACTTGCACAGTGTGTCGATATCAACCACATCAAATCGAGACTCGAAAATTATATTCAAATTTTGAATAAGCCTTCAAAAGAAGTTAGGCATGAGATTGAATAAGCCTTCACTCTTTGGAACGACATCAATGAAAGGACGGTAGTAGGCTTAGACTCAGTTAGCAGATAATTAAAATTGTCTGGCATATCAAAAGAAGAATCAAGGAAATTCACAATAGACATAAATCATAAGATGACGCGGTAGAACCGAACTACAACTTGAGAAGGGGATAGTAAGAATCAGTGTCAAGGGAAAGCAAACATCCCATTTTAATTGACCATACAAAATTTTGAAATGATGGGTCCAAAACCATATATTTTAGATTTACCACCACGTGTCGAGCACTTTCGCAACGTTCGTATTCATTAAACACGTATTCGATCCAAATCACATAATCCACCTAAATTAGATGATCTTAGAACCCCTAATTAAGCGATAAAGAAAAATACCCCAAGTTGTAAATGAAGTACAAATTTCGAGACGAAATTTCTGTTAAGAAAGGTAGGATGTAATGCCCCGCTCTTTTGTTAATTATCATTAGTGCATATTGAAAATGTCGTTAAAATAAATTCCATCTATAATTAGAATATCAATTTACGAATTCATAATAGTAGTTCTTAAATCACACATATTCACTAGAACTTGCTCTATTAAAAATCTCATCTTAAATTATAAAATGTTATCGAAGAAGTGAAGGTATAATCGCAGATTAAAAATCCTCATTAGGACCCATTTGCAATGAAGTTATTATCATTAATCAATGACCTATGATAATTAGAATATTTATGCATATAAAAAAAAACTATGTTGTGAAAATCATATAAAATAACATATCTGTACAAATTCATTACAATATGTACAAAGTTATAATAAGACAAAGCTTATCAAAGATACACAAGAAATGGAGATCTACAAATCTTCTAAATCTATAAGAAATATAGACTAACTTTATATAGCAAGAAATGAAAATACTACATTTTGGTGAAAAAAAAGAAGAAGAAGGGGAAAACTGTTGATTTGACAACACCTCTAGAGGGGGGGAGAGAGAGAGAATTGTCTTGGGCAGTGACTCTGAAAGAAGACAGCCTTCTTCATCCCCAGCACTTGCACTTGCAGAAAGTTGCTTCCATCCATGTAACATAAAACAAAAGGGATAAGAAAAGAAAGCAACATCATAGAAATCTACAAATTTCTAAAAGTGAAACACAAACAAGCTAAAATCCTTGGAGAGAGTCTATACTAGTGAAAAATAAACATAAAAGAAGCAAAGGACTTCTAGGGAGTCCTAGGGAAAATCGACAGAAAGGGAGTGGGATGACAACCTTCATTACCCCTACTTCCATCCTATACCCTGTAGCTAAAGACAAATAAGAGAGATGAGCTGCAATACAAATCAAATCTGAAATGGGTTCAACAACAAACACTAATAAGACAGTATAATAAGAAATCTTAGAAAATCTCCTAAATTCATAACCAAACAAGAAAGGAACTTCAAAAGTACATAAAATAGACTTAGTACTCTAGTGAAACAAGGCAGGAAGGGAGAGAGAACTGTGTGAGAGGCTGAAAATTTGAGGCAGAAGGAAGAAACGTCCCTCTCTTCCTGCCAAGATTTGAGAATTGCTGCAAAGAAACAAAAAGGGGTTAAGAAATTGTGATGCAATAAAGAATCAAATGGTACCTAGAATTCCATGCCCCTATCAGATCTTTACACTATAAATACCAACCCCACAACACTCACAAGAAATTTCAGCAACCAACTAATCACTTAGAAAATTTTAGAAGAGAACAGAGAAGGAGAGGTTCTGCCCAAGGGGTCTACAGAAAGTTCTTGGCCAGAAACATGGAGTGTCAACCTTAAGTTATACGTATCTCAAACTCAGCTCTCAAATTTTTGAACTATTAGCCCTCATTCTTCTAGTAGCAATTCAAAACATTTAAAATCATGCCCACACAAATCCTAAGAAGTTTGAACCCATTTTCACATACAACTCTACATGCTCATGATAGGCACACACACTTAATCACATAATATAAACTTGTCCATACTGAAATTAGAACTCTAGAATCTACAGGAACTTAGACTTCTTCTTCCATACAAAGACTTTAGAAACTATAAGGCATGAACATGCTCTGAAACTGAAATTTCATTATGTGAAAACTACAGAATCACTCCCATCAAGAGGACTAGAACCACACAAATTCAAAAAATCCATGTCTTGGCCAAAATAGGAATAAAACAAGAGCAGTGCTCAAATTTTAAAAACCTGGACCTTAAGATTTTAAGAACCATTGGGAGACAAATGAAGAACTTTTTCCAGAATAGAACATTTAAAAGAAATAAACAAGATTTGATAAAATATTATAATCAATATCATATCTCAAATTTATACAGACACATAGAACAAATTGAATAAAGATTTTAAGCATGCATTTGAAATCTGTAAACAAAGGAAAATAACTTCATAAACATAGGACTTAACTAAGGCCAATGAGTCGTCCTCCAGGCCCTCGTAACCGAAATAACTCGTTGTTGACCCCCAACCCTAGCCAATCTTCTGACCTCCAAACTCGAGCCAAACACAGCCCCTGAACTCAAAGTCAAGACTTCGACCACAGAACTAGACCACCCATTAAATCTCCCTCAAGTTTAAAACGACGAGGAACCAGTTCAATGAATTAATAAATAAAATGAACAAATTACAGAAATATTACGGATTAGGATTTCAGATTCCCCAAGAAATATTATAGTTAATCACATTTCAGATTCAACATAAATTGTAATATACATAAACAATTAGAACAGTAAATAAATTTTGATTGAACCTAAGAAGAATATTACCCTTACCAATTGAGAGAAAAATTGAGTGAGGGTGATGAGATAAGCAGGACTTACCGAGGCAGAGGCAGAGGCGGTTACTGCTGCGGAGGCTACAATGGTGGAGACAATAGGTGGCCTGGCACGGTGGGAGAAGGAATAGAGAGCTACGATGCAGCGGTGGAACCTATGGAGGCGAGCCAGTAGTGGCTCTCTACCCATCGTGGAGGACTTCTAAAGAGAGAGGACAGTGAGGAAGAAGAGGCGGCCATGGTGGTGGTTGGCTAGGACTCGGGCAGAGGGAGGTGGCGACGAGCGGCGAGAATCGCTGAAGAGGAAGGGAAAGAGAGTGGAGAGATGGGTGCTTGTACTCGGTGTTGCAGAGGGAGATGAATAGGGTTAGAGTACAAATGGATAGGGTACTGGGCCGGGTCAAGAGAAGAATGGACCGAGTTTTAATTATCTAATGGGTCGAATATAACATAAGTTTGGGTTGGGCTTTATTTAATCAACTGTGCTGCAGAAGAGAGTAAAATGGGCTGAAAATTTACCCATTTAGCTTGATTTAATCATAGAATTGAATTAAAATGTTGATGATGCCCATAAAGTGTATTAGTTAAGGTTGATACTAACTTATATGATTTTATTTAGATATTATGACTTAGGAAATTAAAATATTTTGAGAAGATTTTCCCTTCATGCTAATCCTATTACCCATTATTAATTGGGTAAATTAATAAGTTAGGATTTATAAAACATAGCATGATTTAAGAATTTAACAATGACACCTCTAGATAATAATTAAGATATTCGAATATTAGTTTAGTAAAGCTCGATAATAAATTCCCGAAATGGTAAGAGTTAATATTTCCCCACACTTAGAGAATTTTAAGCATATTTAGAGTTAGTATCTCAGTTGAGATTTGTTTAAAGGTTTCGAAGAGAGATCAAATCCGAATCACGAGAACAAAGAACTTTACTAGCCGAGGCTAATCAAGTAGGCTTTCTTACACTATAAAAGTATGTGTGCTCGACTAAAAATTCGTTTCCTTTTCAAAGAAAGATTGAAACTGGAATTTATTTTCAAAGTATTGTCTTGCCATAAAATGTGTGGATTTATGTGTAATACCTATCTGCTTTGATTATAATCGAATTCGGGTCCCAGTAGATAAGATATCCTACTCGAACTAGTGTACACAGGACCGTGAGCCATCAAGATGTTGGCCGGTCAAGTGTCCGTGGGAGGTGGCCACCTCCCCGGCAAAAAGAAACTACAAATATGGTGGACTACAAAAGAACTTAGACAACGCTGTAAACACAAGATTTCTCAACTGATTTTGTGAACGTATGTGCTTTAGAGATAAAATCCCTATGTATCACTGGAAATGGCATGACAATTATATATGTATGTATGCGATTTTGGCTTGTGTCTTCTGAGTACTTTTGTACTCAGCCCTGCATGTATTTCTAAACATGCAGGTTGAGCGATGGTGAAGGAGGGGTGCTACGCTCAAGCTTTTGTCGATCTCTTATTAGTTGACTCTTGGGGGTTCTACGTGTCTTCATACATGTAGAGCTTTTATCGATCCAAGTAACTTTCTATTGGGAACCCCAAAGTATTTTGATTTTGATGATGATATCTCAAAACACACTTAGTCTGATATCTCAAAACACACTTAGAGTTAAACTGTTCTACATGTTAACAGATCACTACGTATAAAGTGAATTCTGATATAGAACAGATTAGGAGATGACTTAACATGTAAGGGATCCATTCCTATAGAAGACATTTCTATAATAGTATAGGATGAAGACCAAGATTTTTCGCCAAGAAGAAATCGATCTGCTAAGACAGCCTTCGACCAGATCACCGACTAGATCGATGTTCACAGCGAAGCACCAGATCGATAGAGTCATCAAACCACCAGATGACATCACCCTACTCATCATATCCACCTGCCACGTCATTATAGGAGTCCATCTAATAGGGTTTGGAAAGAAGAATCCTTGATTATCACGAGGAAGGAAAGTAACCGTTAGCGATCTGTTTTCCATACTTAGAGGATTGGGTCAACGTTTCTACAAGGCAAAAGTAGATATGATGGACATCATTGATTGGAAATCTACAATCAAATCCACGACAATCAACAAACGGCTTCAAATTCAAGCCTATATATACTTGAAGTTCAAAATCTGGAGAAAAATGCTACATCGAATAAATATACGCTAAGGCAATCAATCTTTGAACCAGACGAAGAGCTTCAAACAACTTGTGATTCTATATCACACCAACCCAGTCTCGATTCAAGTCTGTCTTATCGAGAGAGAGGAGATCACCCTGCTAGCTAGTAGTTTTCTTGTGGTAACGTAGAGGTAATCTGTTGTAAAGGGACATGACCCTTACTTCATGCATAAGTATCCTTCTAGCTTTGATTGATACTTGTGACTCGTTCTCAGCGAGTCTAAAGAAAAAGAGTATCCTAGTAGTGGATAATCTGATCTGGTTTTGATCAGACCGTGGACGTAGGGATTTCCCGAACCACGTTAAACAACTGTGTCATTTACCTTTCTGCATATTTATATCCAGTTGTTTATTTATTTATTCTAACCCTTGCACTTTCATCTAGACTGCATCTCAATCAACCTGCTTTAAACAATCTGGTTAATCATTAAGGTTTTCTATATAAGAGCACCAACTAAGTCCACCATATTTCCGCACACACACACAATACTTAGAAAGTAATAAGATCACTCTTATTTTGTCTAAGCATTTACACTAGAGAGCAATCTGTTTGGACTGATCTGGTATCGATCTGTTGATCAATCTGGTCAGTCACCTGCTGAGCAATTTCTTGTTTAAGAATAGCTTGAACTCTCTAATAAATTACCAAGTAAACTGAAAAGTTTGATTTTGGTGTATTCCCACCCCCCCCCCCATACACCAAACCTTGCTCTTTCGGGACCAACAAGTGGTATCAGAGCAGTGGTTCAAACGACCATTGTTTCTGTTTCACAGGGTTAATACCTGCGTGGTTAACTTGAATGGATCTAGGAAAACCTATCTTTCATTCACGTGCATACTATCTGCTATGGAATCATCTGTTGTTAGGGCTTGTGAAGAATTCTCCATCCAAGGTTATAGATAATGGAGCTTCAGAATCAAAACAGCACTCAAAGCTCATCACTATCTGATGTGGAAAGTAATAGAAGAAGGTCCACTAGAGATCACTTAGGAAAAGACGGTAACTACTTCAACTGGAGTAACAACACAGATAGTTCCTAAAGATCCAAGAAAATACACTTCAGAGGAACGTCGCGAAGCTAACCTGGATGACTTTGCAAAAGGAATCATATCTAGCACAGTCAAAGGTGTACATCTTGCCAAAATCCAAGATCTGGATACTGCCAAAGAGATGTGGGAAGCCTTAAGAGACTTGTGTCTAGGATCTGAAGTCATGATTGAAAACAAGCTGTCACTTGCCTGCAACAAATACGATTAATTCAAAATAAAACCAAGCGAGACCATCGAACAGATGAAAACAAGATTCACTGGAATCTTACTTGAGATATCTCTGCGTTCAAAAAGAACAAATATACTCAAAGAGAGAAAAACATGAAAGTACTCAGAGCTCTTCCACCTAGCTGGGAGATATATGCTGCAATGCAACCACTTCGTGCAGACTTCAATGAACTCTCTACAAAGGCCTTATTTGATCATCTTGAAGGCCATGAATGTGATATACAAAGAATTCGTGGACCAGATCATCTGTCCAAAAAGGCAGAAAGCAGCTCGAAGAAGGACAAAGAAGTAGCCTTCAAAGTGAAGAGCAAAACAGATGAACCTTCTGATTCTACTACACCAGATGAAGAGAAGGGCTATGACAAACTGTTAAAAGAGTTTGCAATGATTGCTAAACATATGGACAAGATGGAGGTCAGATCGAAGAAATTCAGACGTTTCTATAAAGATAACAAAAACAAATTCTACAAGAAACGTGACAATGATCAATCTGATAGCAAGGATGAGTCAAAACAACAGACTGGTAAATCCCCAAAGATATCTAACTCAACAGACTATACCTGCTTTGGTTGTGGTAGAACAGGTCACTTCAAAACAGATTGTCCTGATCTATCCAAAAGCCAAAGAGAAGAGTTAAGGGTAAAAAGAGATCGAAAACTCAAATATGAACGCAAGGCCATGCTAGCTGAAGAAGAATCAAGCAGCTCAAGCCATTTTTCAGATAGCTCATCAGAGAATGATGAAGCATTCTATGCTAATGATGAAGAAAGCTGGGATGAATGCTATGTGGGACTAGACAACGGTCTGGATGAAGTCGAGGACCAAAAGACTGCAAGAAGAAACAAGATAGCAAGAGGAACAATCTGGATAATTGATAGTGGATGTTCAAAACACATGACATGTGACAAGAACTTACTATCATATTACATTGAAAAACCAGGACCTCAGGTCACTTTTGGATGTAACTCTAGAGGATACACCTGAGGATATGGAAATGTAAAGGTTGGCAAGACTACCATCTCAAATGTATCATATGTTGAGGGTCTTAGCCACAATCTATTTTCAGTATGTCAATTTTGTGCGAATGGTAATCAGATCCTTTTTTATACTAACAACTGTCTTGTGAAGAACAAGGAAGGAGATGAGATACTCCTTACCGAAAAATTGCAGGACATATTATATATTGTCCAATGGACAAACCAGATCGAAACTTGTTTAGTTACTAAAACTGTATCAGAAACAAGCTGGTTATGGCACAAGAGATTGAATCATCTAAACTTCAAGTCAATCAACAAGATTGCAAAAGAGAAATTAGTGGAAGGACTACCAGATCAAGTATATGATAAAGATCATATATGTGAGGCTTGTCAAGCTGGAAAGCAGACCAGATCATCCTTTACAAGCAAAATAGCTCACTCAACATCAAGAATACTAGAGCTTTTGCATCTAGATCTTTTTGGACCAGTAAAACCACTAAGCATAAATGGAAGAAAATACACCTTAGTAATCATAGATGACTACTCAAGGTTCACCTGGGTTATCTTTCTGTTAAAGAAGAAAGAGACACTAGCCAAACTGCCCGACTTTCTACACAAGATCACCAAACAAAAAGAGATGAGTATAACTACTATCAGAACAGATCGAGAAATAGAATTTCTCAACCAAGAGATTGAAGCATACTGCAATAAGATGGGGATCACTCGTCAAACTTCAGCTGCTAGAACTCCTCAACAAAATAGAGTTGTTGAAAGGTGTAACAAATCACTAAAAGAGGCAGCTCGTACTATGCTAAATGCAACCAATCTACCTAAGAAGTTCTGGGAAGAAGCAATTTACACAGCCTGTTATACTCAGAACAGATCATCAATTTCACTCAGACATGGAAAGACACCATATGAGATCTGGAACAATAGAAAGCCTAAGATCTCTTACTTTCGCACTTTTGGTTGTTTGTGTTACATACACAATAATGAGAAATCTCAATTGAAGACCTTTGATAGCAAAACTGAACCTGGAATATTCTTAGGATATTCTGATGTCAGTAAAGCATATCGAGTCTACAATAAAAACTCTCATATTGTGGAGGTAACACCTCATATTATTTTTGATGAGTCTATTGTTGAGTACAGGCCACCAGATGATAAACAGACAGAAAACCAGATGACTACCAGAAAGATGAATGAGATATTATTAGAAGATATTCTGATCTGAAACTCAAAAAGCAATGATGAAGAGATCAACATTCCACCCATTGCTGAAGATATCATACAGCAAGGGGGAACAATCCAACACGATCTGGATTAAAACATATCACCAACTGAAAGCAATGAAACAGTCATTGCAAATGAGAATCAATCTGAAAATTTAAATCCAGAAGCAAGAACAGATGAGAATCCATTTCAAGCACACACTGAATTTGAGGACCCAACAGATCAACCTGATCCAGAGATATCTGAGGAAGAGATGACCAGGAGAAGGAGATGGATACAAGATCATCCACCAGAACAGATTGTTGGGAACCCATCAGATTGTGTAAAAACAAGAAGAATGCATGGAGAAAGTGCCTTGTTAAGTTGCTACCTATCTCGCATTGAACCATCTGATGTTCATGAAGCACTACAAGATGCAGATTAGATAACAGCAATGCAAGAAGAACTTAATGAGTTCAAAAGAAATGAAGTCTGTTATCTCGTGGACAGACCCAAACACCAAGGAGTTATTGGTGTAAAATGGGTATTCAAAAATAAACGAGATGAGAAGGGTGAAGTAGTCAGAAATAAAGCCAGATTAGTAGCTAAAGGCTAAAATCAACAAGAAGGCATTGATTTTGATGAACCATTTGCACCCGTAGCAAGACTAGAAGCAATAAGGTTGTTCTTGGCATATGCTGCACACAAAAGATTCAAGGTATACCAGATGGATGTCAAAAGTGCCTTTCTAAATGGTATCCTTGAAGAGGGAGTCTATGTGGAACAGCCACCTGGATTCGAAGAAGCAGATCCAAATCAGAAAGTATACAGACTGACAAAAGCAGTCTATGGTCTAAAACAAGCCCCTAGAGCTTGGTATGAGACATTGTCTACATTTCTACTAGAATCTGGATTCAGAAGAGGATCAGTTGACAAGACTTTGTTCATCATCAAAGTTAAAAAGAATATCCTTTTAGTACAGATCTATGTAGATGATATCATATTTGGATCCCAATCTACTCACTTATGTGATAAATTTGCTGAACTTATAAAAAATAAGTATCAAATGTCCATGATGGGCGAGATGAGTTTCTTTCTAGGCTTGCAAGTCAAGTAGTTACCAAATGGTATCTTCATTAACCAAGCAAAGTATATTCACGATCTGTTGACTAAGTTTGGAGTAAAAGACAGTAAACCTGTTAAGATTCCAATGCAAACCAACGGGAAAATTGATCCTGATCCAGAGGGAAAACCAGCCAATATTACTCAATATAGAGGGATCATAGGATCACTACTCTACCAAACTGCCAGTCGACCTGACATTACATTCGCAGTAGGAGTATGTGCAAGATATCAAGCAAACCCCAAAGAGTCTCACATGGAAGCAGCTAAGGAGATATTAAGATATCTTAAGGGAACAATCCATATTGGATTATGGTATCCATGTGAAGACAACTTTGAGCTAACTGGATACACAGATTCAGATTATGCTGGATGTAAGCTGGACAGAAAGTCAACATCTGGCACATGTCAGTTCTTAGGAAATAAACTGATCTCTTGGTTCTCAAAGAAACAGACATCTGTTGCCACATCAACCACAGAAGCTGAATATATGGCGGCAGGGAGTTGTTGTGCTCAAATACTTTGGCTAAAGCAGCAACTCAAAGACTATGAGATCGATGTCAAAGAGATACCTATCTTCTATGATAGCTCAAGTGCTATAGCAATCACACAGAATCCTGTTTTGCACACCAGATGCAAACATGTAGATGTGAGACATCACTTTATAATAGATCATGTTGAAAGAAAACATGTACAGATCGAGAAAATACACACTGAAGTACAGAGAGCCGACATTCTTACTAAAGCATTACCAGAAGAAAGATTCAAGATGCTTTGTGGCAAACTAGGACTGCTAAATCTGGAAGAAAGGACCAGACAAACATAGAACAGATCAAGAAAAATATTTAGAACTAGATTGATATAGTCCAGATTAATGAAGAACAGATCATGTAAAATTCCAACTGGGAATTGACATCAGATCATCAAAGTGCAAGTTAATGATCAAACAGATCGATTAAATTCCAACCGGGAATTATCAACAGATCATCACTCAAGATCGATGTCCAAGATCTAAAAGAGTATAAACAGATCAATAGCTATGACAACAGATCATTATTAAGGAGATTGACTACAATAGATGACTAGAAGCCACGTGGAAATTAAAACATTTAATTATCACGTCTCTTAGTCAAGGGGGAATGTCAGCTGAATAAACCTAAATATGAAAATTATATCAATTTTAATCATAGCCCTTATATCTAAATTCTGACATAATATACCAAATCTTTTATTTTTGATGATTAAGTACAGAGTTTGGGAATTGTGATCGAGGAGATTTTTTACTATATCAAGAAAAAGGAGGAAAAGTGACGGCTAAAATAGACACGCGCCACACTACAACCGTAGGATCAAAGCGCGTGTATCAGACGCAGAGAAGAGGGCATAATAAACTATAAGTCTATAACTCAGGAAAGCGGGAAAAGCTGAAAAAGGGAAGAATATCAATTAAAATATTACTCTGTTTATCACTCATCTATATATATTTTAAGGTGGGATACTATGATTGAATTCAACGACAGATTGCGGTTCCCAAAGGACCAACATTAGATTGAGATGTCTATGGGAATCACAGCTAACCTAATATCCAAGGTAACTGATCCAGTACACGTTAATGCTCTGATGGAGATGGGGAGCTCAAATCCAATTTGGATTCCTCCATCTGCCCCTGCTGAAAAGTCCAGTAAATCACGAGCTATCAAAGAAAAGCCAGAAGAAAGAACCCCTCCAAAGAGAGTAACCAGAAGAGCAAGCTCAGTGGATACTGATGCTTCAACAGCTGCTCAACAGCCCAAGCCCAAGAGGAGGAGACTCCAGAAACTTTCTGAACCAGTGGAAGATGTCCAGGTTCAGGAACCTGTTGTTATGGAAACATCTGTCCCTCAACAGGAGGTTGAGGATGAGGAGATCCTAGTTGGGGGTCCACCAGAGTATGTTGCCCCCATCTCCTCCTTTGATCCAAACCCAGAAAAATATTTCTCTCCAGCTCACACAGCCAGTCCATCATCTACTGAACAGTTAGAGCAGATCGATGAGGTAGAAGAAGAAGATGACTCCTCTGATGAGGATGTGGAGAAGAAATAGGCTGAAACGGTAGTCAAACTGCTAGAAGCCGAAGCAGATCATGCAGTGCTTAAATCATTCCCCGGCATCCAGCTCACACCAGAGAGCTATGATGCAGCTAAGAGAGTAAAGCTACTGCTCCTTATCAAGGACAAGGAATTTTATGTCCTTGATGCTTTACTCAAAACCAGATCGATTGACATGCTCAAAGCAGAGGAAGCCATATTTTTGAACATCTTTGAAGTCTCCTCTGTTGCAGAGTTGAGAGAAACTTATCTTCAGAGCATTCTGGGTATTACTCAACATAAAGCTAAGAAGCTACAGATTGATCTGAGGCCAATGTATGAGAAAGCAGGGCTGTTGCACTTTTATGACAGTGTGGTCGAAGAGGAAGAAGAAACTGATGGAGCTCACCAACAGGGTGTAGCAGAACAAGAACAAGAACCAGCTAAGCAATAGGCTGATGCTGCTGACCAAGCAATACCAACTGCACAAACCACTGAAACAAATACACAAGTTGAGGGGGAACCAGCCAAGCCGAGCAAAATCCAGATTGAGGTGGTTAATTATCCACGAGAGGAAGAAGAACCGGCTGGACAGAGGGTGGGAGGAAAACTCACTGATGATATCTACACCCCTGCTGTCGCAGCCACCATGGCAGAATTTGTGGAGACTACCAATCTTGAGGATATATTGATGACCCAGCATCAATCCCTATCCAATGAACAAGTTAAGGACTTAATCTCCATCAAAGTGGACAAGTTCATGTATGGAACTCTATCTACTGTCCAAGACCAGGCCACCAGAATTCTCACAGAATTTAACAACCATCTGAAGTCCCATGTAGACAAGGTGGACTCAGATTTGAGGAAAATTTGCAGAATGAAGCTAGATGAGCTGAGTAAGAAAATGGATGATGACAGATCAGCAGCTGAGGAAAGAAAGGCACAAATTGATCAAACCCTGGCAACAATGGAGCTTAAAGTTCAAGAGATGTATAGAATTGTTGCTGAGTTTGCAAAGAAAGAGAAAGACATGGTTCATGCCATTGTCAAGGACCAGACTGATGGAATCTCTGAAGAAGTGATCAAAGCTGCCAATATAGAAACCAGATCACAATTCAGAAAATTTGAAGAAGATGGAGTACATTTTGTTGAGAGGAAACTGAGGGATCTGCGATACCCCACAAAGACTACGATAGACACTTACATAGATGAGATTGGGGCTATCAAAGAAGAACAAGAGCATCTCACTGATGATCTCAAACATGCAAAATCCTCTATGACACAAAAGATTGACGAATCCAATGCCAACATCATATCCTTGCTCAATTACTGTTGGGAACCCCACAAATTATTTTAAGTTTTGATGATATTCTCTCGAAAACACACTTAGGATTATTCATGTTTTGTATTACTTTTATCTGGTTTATATGTGACAGGAACCTTATCATTCAGAAGGATCAGAGTGATAAAGAAAGACTCAACCAGAAAGTTGAAGCACATCAACTCAACCAGAAAGTTGAAGCACAGCAACTCAACCAGAAAGTTGAAGCACATCAACTCAACCAGAAAGTTGAAGCACAGCAACTCAACCAGAAAGTTGAAGCACAACAACTCAACCAGAAAATTGAAGCACAACAACTCAACCAGAAAGTTGAAGCACATCAACTCAACCAGAAAGTTGAAGCACAGTAACTCAACCAGAAAGTTGAAGCAAATCAACTCAGACAGAAAGTTGAACCAAGAAACTCTCAACCAAAAAGTTCAACCAGATCTACACTCAAATGATGAAATCAGATAAAATGTCTATGAATCCCAAAAGTCTAACTAAGCCCTTCGTACTACAAAAGGAAGAGAATCAATCAAGACCAGAAAAAGGAAAGCTATCTGTCAAAAGATCTGCTTACCATACTTGGAAGATTCTGTCAATCTCATTAGAAGGCAAGAGGAGAAAATGTAGGGATTCACTATCCTTGATTGGTAAAATCACATCTACTCCAAACCAATCAAAGTCAACGGTTAGAATTTTCAAAATTCTACACCAATAAAAGCTCGGAACAGAGACTGGCAGGAAAGACACACGAATAAGATCATTTATCATTTCAAGCTACTCTGCCCAAAAATCATCTCAACTAATCGAAGCATTTACTGAGAGATGATTTCAACCTGTTCGTGTTCCGAAGCGTTCGTAATCGTAATCACCCCTCGATTCATGTCTGTCTTATCGAGAGAGAAAGAAGGAGACCTTTGCTAGCTAGTAGTTTTCTAGTGGATTAACGTGAAGAGATCCTGTTTACAGTATAGTTTTTCTGTAAGTTGTAAAGGGACACGACCCTTATTTGTGCTTAAGTTTCAACCAGGTTGTGTTTGAAACTTGTGGCTCGTTCTCAGCGAGTATAAATAAGAAGAGTATCCTAGTAGTGGATAGCTAATCCAGTTTGGATTAGACCGTGGACGTAGGGGGTTTCCCGAACCACGTAAAATAACTGCGTTATTTACTTTCTGCATTTATATTCCAGTTGTTTTATTCACTATCTGTCATATTCACTCAAACTGCATTCTTAATCAATCTTTTAAATATTCGGTTAAGTTTTCAAAAGATTTTCTAAACAAAGAGCACCGACTAAGTCCACCATTATTCCGCACACAATACACTGTTGGAGAATAAGATTACTCTTACTCTCTGCGTTGTGTTATTCACTTGAGAGATTCTGCTTGGACAGAATAAGATCGATTAGATAGTCGATCTGGTCTGACACTTTGAGCAATCTGTAATACAGAAAGCTTAAATCTCTCTTATTAAATTAGTCAAGTAAACTGAAAAGTTTGTATTTGGTGTATTCCCCCCCCCCCCATACACCAAACCTTACTTTTTCGGGACCAACAAGTGGTATCAGAGCGGTGGTTCATAAGACCATTATTTTGTTTCACAAGGTTAATACCTACGTGGTCAACTTGAATAGATCTAGAAAATCTTTTTCATCATCTGCATCTTATATGTCATTATGGAGTCATCTGTTATCAGGGCATGCGAAGAATTCTCCATCCAAGGTTACAGGGAGTGGAGTTTCAGAATCAAAATGTGCCTCAAAGCTCATCACTGCTTGATGTGGAAGGTAATTAAAGAAGAGCCATTATCCATTACAGAAGAAACAACTCGTATCACTGAAACAAGAGTGGTCAAAGAGGTTGTACTAAAAGATCCCAGAAAGTACACTTCTGAAGAAAGAAGAGAAGCAAATCTTGATGTTTTGCCAAAGGAGTTATTTCCAGTACTGTAAAAGGAGTCCATCTGGCTAAGATCCAAGATCTTGACACAGCCAAAGAAATGTGGGAAGCCCTGAGAGATCTCAGTCTAGGTTCTGAAGCAATGATTGAGAACAAGCTGTCCCTAGCATGTAACAAGTTTGATGAATTCAAGATGAAACCTGGAGAAACCATCGAGCAGATGAAGAACAGGTTCATTGAAGTATTAATTGAAGTTTCTGCTTTCAATAAGAACAAATATACACAGAGAGAGAAGAATCTCAAGATTCTTAGAGCACTGCCACCAAGCTGAGAGATTTATTCAGCAATGCAACCACTACGTGCTGATTTTAACGATCTGTCCGTGGAAGCTCTATTTGATCATTTGGCTATTCATGAATGCGACATCAGAAGGATTCATGGACCAGATCATTCCTCCAGTAAGAAGAACGAGAACAACTCAAAGAAGGAGAAAGAAACTGCCTTCAAAGCGAAGTGCAAAATAGATGAATCAGAACCATCTGCCGCACCAGAAGAAGGAGGATATGATAAACTACTCAAAGAATTCTCAATGATTGCCAAGAGATTGGACCAGATGGAAATCAGATCGAGAAAATATCGAAGGTTCTACAAAGACAACAAAAGTAGATACCAGAAGAACAAAGAAGCAGAACGATCTGATAACAAAACAGAAAGTAGAGGTAACGGTAAAATCACTAATCCTAATGACTATGCTTGTTATGGCTGTGGGAGAACAGGTCACTTCAAAACAGATTGCCCAGACTTATCTAAAAGTCAAAGAGAAGAACTACGAGCTAAGAGAGATCGAAAACTCAGAGCTCAACGTAAAGCCATGATAGTAGAAGAAGAAGACTCTAGCAGCTCAAGTCATCTAACAGATAATTCATCAGAAGATGATGAAGCATTTTATGCAGGAGAAACAGATGAAGATTGGGACGAGTGCTACATGGGTCTAGACAATGGACTCGACCAGAATGAGGTAAACTCACATGTCTCCCTATCTTCAAATAAATATGTCTATGATTTAGGAAATGAAGATGAACCAGAAGTAACATGGGATGAAATCAATGAGATGTTCAAGAGCTACACCAGCATTAAGAAGCTGTTCTCTGAAGTCATAAAGGAAAATGACAAGCTGAATGACACTGTAAAATTCTTAAGTGAAGCAAACACCAAGTTCTCTGCAAAAATAAATGGTCTTGGAGAGCAGATCAAGACAAAAGATGCAGAAATATATTCGCTCAACTCCAAGGTGAAAGATGTAATTCACAGTAAGGATGTAGTGGAGGAGAAATTGAAGAAAAACATGGAGAACATGAGCAAAATCAACAAGAGTCAAGAACGAGCTGAAATGATTATAGATATGCAACAGAAAGGGAGAGCCGGTCTAGGTTACAATGGAAGTTCCAGCAAGACTCAGTTTGTCCCTGAAAGGAAAAATATACCAGATCAAATTAAAGATCTCAAGAACAAGAGAGATCAACCACAAAAGTTGATGATGAAGGAGACAGGAAACAACAGATACCATCAGAAAGAAGGTCAATCTGCTCAATATAAGAAAATAGATAAAAACAAGAAGCAGAAGACACCTCTTAAGATATCCTCAAACAACAAGAAGAAGATAGATTGGGACAACATTGAGAGAAATCATCCTTATATCTACAAAGCCATAACCAGAATAGATGATACTGGAAGAAAGATTACGTGCTATATATGTGTTCCTGATACTAGATTTATCTGGGTTCCCAAGGGAATATTTGCTACTAACCAAGCACCCACTTGTTGAAAGGGTAGCTACAGTTTATTAATTGCAGGATCGAAGAACTGCAAGAAGAAGCAAAGTAGCAGAGGGAACAGTCTGGATAATTGATAGTGGATGTTCAAAACACATGACATGTGATAAGAACGCTCTATCAAATTATGTGGAACGAGAAGGACCACATGTAACCTTTGGATGTAATTCAAAAGGCTACACCAGAGGCTATGGTAATATAACCATTGGTAAGACCACCATCATAAATGTTTCGTATGTCGAGGGTCTTAGTCATAACTTATTCTCAGTAAGCCAATTCTGTGCCAATGGAAATCAGATTATTTTTTATGCTAACAATTGTTTTGTGAAAAGCAAGGAAGGAGATGAGATTCTTCTTACCGGAAAATTGCAGGATAGATTATATATTGTGCAATGGAACAACCAGATTGAGACATGTCTGGTCACTAAGACAGTATCAGAAACTAGTTGGCTATGGCATAAACGACTAAGTCATCTCAACTTCAAGTCAATCAATAAGATTGCACGAGAGAAACTAGTCGAAGGATTACCAGAACAAGTATATGACAAGAACCACATCTGCGAAGCATGTCAAGCTGGGAAACAAACCAAATCATCATTTTCTAGCAAATCTGTTCAGTCCTCTACCAGAATCTTAGAGTTACTTCATTTAGACTTATTTGGTCCAGTCAAGCCATTAAGTATAAATGGTAGAAAATACACTCTGGTCATCATTGATGATTATTCAAGATTCACATGGGTAATCTTCTTATATAAGAAGAAAGAGACATTGGAAAAGTTGCCATACTTTCTCAACAAAATCACCAAGAAAAAGGAAGTTTCTGTTACAACCATCAGAACAGATCGTGGAACAGAATTCCTAAACCAGAAGATTGAGGACTACTGCTACCGGATGGGAATCACACATCAGACATCTGCAGCTAGAACACCTCAACAGAATGGAGTAGTTGAAAGAAGGAACAGATCATTAAAAGAAGCAGCTCGCACCATGCTTAATGCAACCAGATTACCAAAGAAATTCTGGGCAGAAGCCATCTATACGGCCTGCTATACACAGAACAGATCCGTGGTCACCATCAGACATGGGAAGACACCACACGAAATCTGGAACAACAGAAAACCCAGGATACATTACTTCCGTACTTTTGGTTGTTTGTGTTACATCCATAATAATGGAAAATCTCAGTTGAAAACCTTTGATAGTAAAGCTGACCCTGGAATATTCTTAGGATATTCTGATGTTAGTAAAGCTTATAGGGTTTACAATAAGAAGACTCATATTGTGGAGGTAACACCTAATATTGTTTTTGATGAATCTTTTATCAATGACAGAGAGTTAGGTGATGATCATATATAAGGCCAGAACAAAGATAAGAAAACAGAAGGAATTCTGCTAGAAGATATTCTAATCTGGAATACAACAGAAAACAATGATATTGATGTTTCATCTAATGCTGAAGCAATAAGCTCACAGCAAGGGGGAACAGAACATATCATTCTGAACCTTGACAGATCAATAACTCCACCAGAAGATATTCAACTAGAAGAAGGAGACAATATTGAGCGAGATCAAGATCAACTCGAAGAATCAAGAGACACAAATGGTTGGAATAATAATCAAGAAATCGAAGAACCAGAAGTTGAAAATCCTTTTCAAACATCTCATCCAGAATTCGAAGACCCAACAAATGAACCAGAACCTGAGATATCAGAAGAAGAGATGTCCAGCAAAAGGAGATGGATACAAGACAATTATCCTCTTGAACAGATTGTTGGGAACCCAGCAGATCGAGTAAGAACTAGAAGAATGCATGGAGAAAGTGCACTTCTTAGTTGCTATCTATCACGTGTTGAACCCTCTGATACTTATGAAGCACTCAAAGATGCAGACTGGGTCATTGCTATGCAAAAAGAACTCAACGAGTTTAAGAGAAACCAAGTCTGGTATATGGTAGACAGACCAAAACATCAGGGAGTGATAGGTGTCAAATGGGTATTCAAGAATAAACGAGATGAGAACGGTGAAGTAGTCAGAAACAAAGCTAGACTTGTTGCAAAGGGATACAGTCAACAGGAAGGTATCGACTTTGACGAGACTTTTGCACCGGTTGCCAGATTGGAAGCAATCAGACTATTCCTCGCATATGCAGCATACAAGAGATTCAAAGTGTACTAGATGGATGTTAAAAGTGCATTCCTAAATGGTATACTTGAAGAAGAAGTATATGTTGAGCAACCACCTGGTTTTGAAGAAGGAAATCCAGACCAGAAAGTATACAGATTAGCTAAAGCTGTCTATGGATTGAAACAGGCACCCAGAGCGTGGTATGAAACGTTGTCAACATTCCTGCTGGAATCAGGTTTCAGAAGAGGTTCTGGTGACAAGACAGAGTTTGTCATCAAAGTCAAAGAACATATTCTTTTGGTCCAGATATATGTCGATGACATAATCTTTGGATCACAATCTCCCTATTTATGTGATAAATTTGCTGAACTAATGAAGAATAAATATCAAATGTCCATGATGGGCGAGATGAATTTCTTTTTAGGTTTGCAGGTAAAGCAGTTACCAGATGGTATCCTTGTAAATCAAGCAAAATACATCAACGATCTGCTAACTAAATTTGGGATAAAAGACAGCAAATCAGTTAAAATCCCAATGCAAACCAACGGGAAGATAGATCCAGATCCAGAAGGAAAACCAGCAAACATAACACAATACAGAGGAATTATTGGCTCACTATTGTACCTGACTGCAAGTCGACCAGATATCACATTTGCAGTTGGAGTATGTGCCAGATATGAAGCCAATCCTAAAGAATCACATATGGAAGCTGCCAAAAAGATACTTAGATATCTTAAAGGAACAGCTCACATTGGTCTCTGGTATCCGCATGACGATAATTTTGAATTAATAGGCTATTCTGACTTAGACTATGCAAGATGCAAACTGGACAGAAAGTCTACTTCTGGTACATGCCAGTTTCTTGGAAACAAGTAGATATCTTGGTTCTCAAAGAAACAGACATCCGTTGCCACATCAACAACAGAAGCAGAATACATGGCTACTGGAAGCTGTTGTGCACAAATCCTATGGTTTAAACAGCAACTAAGGGATTACGAGATCGAAGTAAAGGAGATACCTATATTCTGTGACAGTTCAAGTGCAATAGCTATAACACAGAATCCAGTACTTCATACAAGGTGCAAACATGTTGATGTAAGACATCATTTTATTAGAGATCATGTGGAGAGAAAGCATATTCAGATCGAGAAGATTCACACAGATATCCAACGTGCTGACATTTTGATTAAAGCTCTACCAGAAGAAAGATTTAAGATGCTATGTGGAAAGCTTGGATTACTAAGTCTGGATGATAGAACAACAGAAGGTCACCAGATTGTTAACAACAGAAAGTCACCAGATCGTTACCAATAGAATGTCTACCAGAATGACAGAATACCAAGATGGAAATAACGATTTCACGTGTTATAACTTACTCAGATTGAAGAAAGTGCCACGTGGAAATTATTTTTTAATTACTAAGTCAAGGGGGAACTTTTTGAGGAAATTGAAGCGTCCTAGATAAAAGACGTCACTTTCCATAATCAATCTCCGAGAATACAGTCTGCAAAGCTATTTTTCTAACCTAGATTTGCTAAATCTTCTATATTTGTGATGATTAGCACACCTTTGGGAACTGTGATCGAGAAAATCTCTGCAAGAAAAGGGAAAAGGAAAGTTGCAGTGGATAGTAAGATACGCACACGCTCGCCTACAACCTTAGGATCTAGCACGTATATCACACGCAAGGGAAGGCGGCAAAACAAAAGACTGAAGCGGGAAAACCTAAAAGGGAGAAACTCATCCAACCCTTCAATTTTTATCCCTTTCATCTGTGCCGTTGATCATTTTGTTATATATATGCGATATTCTTCACTGGACTATTCACCTTCACTTACATCGCACTGAGCACTACTTTCTCTAAGCACTTAAGAATTTCCCGGACTCGATTTCTCTGCAAACTCTCTCAAAACATCTTATGTTTGATCATGGCACCTCAAACTTCCTTGTTTCTTCAACTTGTGGCCGAGGTTCAGAAGTTTCTATCCCTTGAACCCTATGCAGTCTTTGATACTCACGGGTTTCGCAAACTCGAAGAAATTTTTGCCATGGTTACACGCTGCAAAGGTTTTTAAGTTCATTAATCTTTCATATATCTGCAACTTGCTACGCGTAATTGTCTATTGCCTCACTTTATTTGTGGAAAAATGCTTTATAGTGTGTATTAACTGTTTATGTGTGTGGATATTCATACTTGTCAATAACATATAAACTGATGAATATACATATACGCTCCCTGTATACACTTGTTAGGATTCTGCAACATTGTCACTTCGCATCCCAACATGTTTTTGGCAAAACAAGTAGCTACCTTCTACCTGACATGGCAGAGTGACAAGAATGGAAATGAAGCAAATGTATTGATGCCCATAGGAGACAGAACCAGCAAAACAACTTACAACGTCATTTCAATGATCAACCAGGCATACCGGTTGAAGGATGAGGGACTTATGTTGGATGAGATCACCTCTGAACAACTCCAAACAGCGGTGGAAATGGTGATGGTGATACCCATCTCATACACTGGGAGGATGTTCCAACGATCTCTTCTCCAACCTGGGTTCAAACTATTGTTTGAACTGGTTCAGAAAATTTTTCTTAACCACAGTGGTTCTTATGACCAGGTGACGCCGGAGAAATTCAGGATTCTCACAGCAGTTGTACTCAATCTTAGAGTCAACTGGAGCCGCATTCTTTTTGATTTGATGGCTAAGGAAGCCAAGTTGGTAAACTACACCAAGGATAGCAGAGGCAAAGGAACTTCAGTGGAAGTAAGGAGGAATTTGCGCCATTCCACCAAAATCAGTCTAATGGTGGAACGATTCTTCAGGCAGCAGGTTTGGGAGAAAGCTGTAGAGTTCAACACAAGTCTCACCATACCCAAGGATCAACATCAACTAGAGATGTCCATGGGATTGAATCCAGCACTCTTCAACAAGACTACAGATGAAGTACATCATGCCGTACTACTTGAGATGGGAAGCTCTAATCCTACATGGATTCCACCTACCAAAGGTGCTGACAAACCGAAAAGCAAGACAACCAAAGAAAAGGTGGTGAAAGAGAAGGCAGCACGGAGACCAACAGTCAAAAGAGGAAGTTCTGTTGAAACAGAAACTTCCGCCTCTCAGCCTAAACAAAAGAGGCGTAGATTGCAGAAAGTTGAGTCCTCACCACCACCCGAAGCAGCAGCAAAACACTCTGAACAACCAGAACACATCAAAACAGAACAAGGAGAGGAGGCGACACAGGCTAAAACAGTACCAACAGAGGCTCCACAACCTGAAACAACATTTGTGGAACCAGAATCGAGCTACAATCCAAACCAGGAGAAAGACTTTTCTCCAGCCAGAACACTCACACCCTCACCGAACAGAATGGAAAGAATAAGTGAGGATGACAAAGAGGCAGAATCTGTAGATGAGGAGGAAGAGAAGAAACGCTAAGCAGAAGGCGTTATCAACTTACTGGAGAATGAAGCAGAACGCTTTGTGCTGCAAGAGTTCCCTGGTATTCACCTTCTTCCAGAGAGTCTGGGAGCAGCCAAGCGCTTGAAATTCTACTTGCTGGTCAAGGACAGCGAGTACTATATATTCGATGCGCTGCTCCAGACTAGAACCATTGAAGAATTAAAGAAGGAAGAAGCAACTCTGCTCAGCCTACTTCAAGCCACCACAGTCAAAGAAGTCCGACAAGAATACCCTCAACTCATTCTTGCGCTCATGAAGCATGAGGCAGGACTTTTGAAGATTGATCTTAAATCATTTTACACGAGTAAAATGGATTTCTTTTTGAGTGTACCAGAAGAAACAGCCGAACCAGATGTCCCGATGACTGACCCTGCTCAAACAGAACAACAACAACAACCACCAGAACAAGGAGCAGAACAACCCAAGAAGCCTACAAAGAAAGTTCCAATCATCAACCTTAACCTAGTGGATGATGTTCCGGTGGGCCAGACCATTGATGGTGAGCCAAGCGATAAGCTGTACACACCTGGAGTTGCACAGAAGCTTAAAAAGAACATCAATTTCTACAAGATGGAGGAGCTGTTGGAGAGAGAAACCAGGCAATTCAACAATTTTCAACTCGACAACCTTATTACACTTAGAGTCGAAGATTGTCTGACAGATACCTTCATTACTCTACAAGAGAAGGCCACCCAGATACTCTCTGACTTCAACCAGCACCAAAAAGACTATGTCAACGATATGGATCGTGACATCAGAAGAAAGCTCAGAACACTCCAGAAGGAGCTTGACAAAAAGATTGATGATGATAGACAAGCCAACGAAGCCGAACAAGCAAAACTCACTCTTCAACTGGAAAGAGTAGAAAAGCAAGCACAGAAGGCAACCACCTTGGTAGCTGATCTTCTGGCCAAACAGCAAGAAACCATCGATATTGCAGTTGGACAGATGATTGCACAACTCTCTACAGAACTAAAGGAAGACGTTGCTCTATACATTCACGCTCAATTGGCCATTTTTGAAAAAGAAAAATTTGTGGAACTAATGAAGAAACATCAGACGGATGTTTTAAATGCCCTGCTATATCCGAATCCAGAAGAATTCGAACACCAAACCACCCGCATATCTGCTGTCGAAGAGCTCCAAGAAACATATGACAAAACACTGTCCACAATGAATAGCAAACTCGAGCAGAAACTAGATGCCTTCGACCAGACAATCAATTTATTTCTTGGGTTCAAAGCGAATGCTGAAGAGAAAATGGAGAAGATGACCGAGAAGATTACCTCACTTCGCACACTCATCAAGACCCTCTTTGATGATGTCGAAAAGGGGGAAATCTCGGGAGGCAAAGGCAGCAAGAGCGTGAGTAAAGGAAAGACTTTGCAAACAGAAGAGGTAAGGGAAGAAGCAGAAACTCCTGTGATTGAAATGGGAAAATCAGTAAGAGAAAGGCCTACCACACCCCCAAGACCAGACCCTACCCTCCTTGGAACAGAACAAGCTCAAACAGAACAGGCTTCTGATATGCAACGGACCCCCAGTGACAGAGGCAAGAAACCAATTGATGAGGGTGATTAGATAGCTGAATTGCTGTTGTTTGGGGTGAGCATGGAGCAAGCCTGTGATCCCATGTTCAGAGCTCAGTTCTACAAGGAACAAGCAGAAAGGGAGAAGAAAATTGCTGCTCAGGAAGCCAAGGAGAAATCCTTCCAAACACCCTTCTCCTCGCCATCATCTGCAGAACGCTTACAACAGCAGTCCTCTCAATCAACTACCCAATCGAAGAAAAGAAAGAAGAAACCCTTCTCATGGAATCTGTCCTTAAAGAAACAGACACCCATTGATGCATGGGTTCCAGAAGGTGATCAAAATGACTGGGAGAAGGTCAAACAAGGATTTATCTTAAACAGATACTTTCTGAAGGAACCCACATACTCAGAATCAACTCCAGATGAAGACTTCATCCGATACCTGGAAAACTTCAGTGACCAGAGCTTAATACAGAGGATCAGAACAGCTGCATCTGATGCTAAAATCCAGCTCAAGGCTCCAGAAAAAGAATATATGGTGTGCCCAACAATTCCAGGCAGCAATATTCCAGACAAGAACTACATTTTGAATTACATCAATCAACTGGCCAAAATCAAAGGATATAAGATCGGCAACCACGATCCAAATTACGCCAGGGTGAGAGATGGAATTTACTAGAGCATTCAGCTGGTTTCTGATGCACAAAGAGAGAAGATGAAGAAAGGCGGAGCTTCTAGATGGTTTTCATAATTATTCTTGCCTTGTCTGTTTCTGATGAACCTTAACTTTTGTCTTTCTGATTACCACCTGTACTCATCTCTCTCATATTTATATATGTGGTTTTTTCTGAAGACAAAATCTCTTTGCCTAAAAAGTTATATTTATGCTCTTGATTGTTATACAAACTCATATAACAATCTGCTAACCTCACCAGAACATGCTATATGTTAATTTGATTATCATGTTAAGTGTGGTTTCGACATCATCAAAAAGGGGAAAATTGTTGGGAACCCCACAAATTATTTTAAGTTTTGATGATATTCTCTCGAAAACACACTTAGGATTATTCATGTTATGTATTACTTTTATCTGGTTTATATGTGACAGGAACCTTATCATTCAGAAGGATCAGAGTGATAAAGAAAGACTCAACCAAAAAGTTGAAGCACATCAACTCAACCAGAAAGTTGAAGCACATCAACTCAACCAGAAAGTTGAAGCACAGCAACTCAACCAGAAAGTTGAAGCACATCAACTCAACCAGAAAGTTGAAGCACATCAACTCAACCAGAAAGTTGAAGCACA
>JAPKLX010000410.1:105500-174063 GCA_026898415.1 Leonotis leonurus | reverse complement strand
TCTGCTTCTGTTGTTGAGGTTGCAACCGAAGTTTGCTTTTTAGAGAACCACGAGATGAGCTTGTTTCCAAGAAACTGACAAGGCCCAGATGTGGATTTTCTATCAAGCTTGCAACCTGCATAATCAGAATCAGAGTAACCAGTTAATTCAAAATTATCATCACAAGGATACCATAAACCTATCTCAATGGTCCCTTTGAGATAACGTAAAATTCGTTTGGCTGCTTCTAAGTGAGATTCCCTTGGACTTGCTTGATACCTAGCACAAACACCAACTGCAAAAGTAATATCAGGTCGACTAGCAGTTAGGTATAAAAGTGAGCCAATAATACCACGATATAATTTTACATCTATTGCCTTCCTGAGTACATCAGGGCCAATCTGCCCATTGGTTTGCATTGGTATTTTTCCTGACTTGCAATCTTTAACTCCAAACTTTGGGATGAGATCGTTGATGTATTTGGATTGATTAATTAGGATCCCATCAGCAGATTGCTTGACTTGTAAGCCTAGGAAGAAATTCCTTTCTCCCATCATTGACATCTTGTACTTGTCCTGCATTAGCTTACTAAACTTGTTGCAAAGGAATTCAGATTTGGATCCAAAAATGATATCATCAACATAAATTTGAACTAAAAGGATATAGTCTTGAACTTTGATGGTGAATAACGTCTTATCAATTGATCCTCGTTTGAATCCCGATTGAAGTAAGAATGTAGACAGTGTCTCATACCAAGCTCGAGGAGCTTGTTTTAGTCCATACACTGCTTTGGCTAATCTGTACACCTTGTTCTCATCTTCAACTTCAAAACCAGGTGGTTGTTCCAAATAAACTTCTTCTTCTAGAATTCCATTCAAAAATGCACTCTTTACATCCATCTGGAATACTTTGAAGCGTTGGAAAGCAGCATAAGCAAGAAACAATCTGATGGCTTCTAGTCTTGCAACAGGTGCAAATGTTTCGTCAAAATCTATCCCTTCTTGTTGACAATAACCTTTTGCGACTAGCCTTGCCTTGTTTCTTACTACTTCACCTGTTTCATCTCTTTTATTCTTGAAAATCCATTTGACTCCAATCACACCTTGATGATGAGGTCGATTCACTAAGTACCACACATCATTTCTCTTGAACTCATTCAATTCTTCTTGCATGGCATTGATCCAATCTGCACTTTACAAGGCTTCTACGATGTCCTTTGGTTCGGTGTGAGTAAGATAGCAGCTTAGTAACGCGCTTTCTCCATGCATGCGTCTTGTTTTGACTCTATCCGTAGAGTTCCCAACAATGAGATCGGATGGATGGCTATCTATCCATTTTCTTCTTCTTTTCATTTCTTCTTCAGAGATTTCGATCTCTATCTCTTCGGGTGGATTTTCAAATTCAGGGTGATCTATGGTAGGTGCATCAAAGAGATCGTTAGTATTTAAATCAATGCATGATACTTCATTTACCAATTTTTGAACAGATGGTTGTTGAGTTGAGGGAGGGGAAAGAGTATTTTGTTCATCAACAGTTGGTTGAGAATGTTCATGAGAAGTTCCCCCTTCATTTGTTCCCCCTAGATGAGTGAGTTGTCCATCTGTTCCCCCTTGCTGTGAGTTTTCTCCAGCAGGTTGATTATTGGTTTCTTCTTCATCTTCATCTCTTCGTGGACTCCATAGTAGAATGTCATCGACTAGACAATCTGTGGAATTTCTCAAGGTTGAGCGAAAGTTATCATCCTTTGAATAACTGCTATCTGTTCCTGAGACTTCAAAATTGGTTTCATCAAAAACAACATGTGGTGTTACTTCCACAACAAGGGTTCTTTTATTAAAAACCCTATAAGCTTTACTGATCTCACAATATCCTAAAAATATTCCTTGATCACTTTTGCTGTCAAAGGTTTTTAATTGAGTTTTCCCATTGTTGTGAATGTAACATTTACAACCAAATGATTTAAAATAAGAGATTCGAGGCTTCCTGTTGTTCCATAGTTCGTATGGAGTTTTCCCATGACGTTTAGTCACAACAGATCGATTTTGAGTGTAGCAGGCGGTGTTGACTGCTTCTGCCCAGAACTTCTTTGGAAGATTGATTTCATTCAACATGGTTCGAGCGGCCTCTTTGAGCGATCTGTTGCGCCTCTCCACAATCCCATTTTGTTGTGGTGTACGAGCTGCTGAAGTTTGATGATGAATTCCCATCTTTGAACAGTACTCTTCGATCATATGATTGATAAATTCGGTTCCACGATCAGATCGAATGGTGATGATGGATGACTCTTTTTGATTTGAAAGTTTGTTGAGCAGTTCGGGTAGTTTCTCTAGTGTTTCCTTTTTCTTGAACATAAAAATAACCCAAGTGAATCTAGAGAAATCATCAATAACAACAAGTGTATACTTTCTACCGTTAACACTTAATGGAGATACAGGTCCAAAAAGGTCTAGATGTAGGAGCTCTAGAATTCTTGAAGTGGAGTGGGCTGCCTTTGTAGAGAATGAAGCTCTTGTTTGTTTTCCCGCTTGGCAAGCATCACATTTATGGTCTTTGTCAAATACTTGATTGGGTAGACCTTTAACCAAATTGTCCTTCACCAGCTTGTTGATTGTCTTGAAGTTCAAATGGCTCAATCGTTTGTGCCACATCCAGCTGGTTTCTGAATTTGATTTTGTCACTAGACAGGTTTCACTTTGATTGTTCCATTGTACAATATACAACCTGTCCTGCAAAATCCCAGTAAGAAGAATTTCTTCTCCTTCTATGTTTTTGACAAGACACTTGTTAGCTGTAAATTCTACTCTCTTGTTATTAGCACAAAATTGGCTAATTGAGAATAGATTGTGATTTAGACCTTCAACATACGATACATTTAAAATAGTAGTGTTACCAACTTGAAGGTCACCATAACCCTTTGTGTATCCTTTTGAGTTTCCTCCAAAGGTAACAATTGGTCCAGTGCACTCCTTGTAGTTGATTAACAATTCTTTGTTGTATGTCATATGTTTGGAGCATCCACTATCAAGTATCCAATCTGCGCCCCGAGTTGTGCGTGTCCTTCTCATCGATCTCCTATCCTGCAAAGAAAGTTCATTTAGCTACCCTACTGAATGAGGGTGCTTTGTTAGTAGACAATGTTCCTTTTGGAACCCATATTTGTCTAATTATTGTGACATTCTGTGACGGTCTGACTTGTTTCCCACTAAAGTCGATATACACAACTTTCTTCTTGACAGGTTGTTGATTTGACACAGCTTGTTTTCTAGGAGCAGGTTGTTTGAAAGGGGCAGATCGTTGCCTCCGGTAGAATGACTGGGGAGCTCGCTGATGATTGTCTTTTTGTGCAGGTTGATCGATCCCTTGAGCAGGTGGTTTTCTTTGTTGAAAACCAATTCCTTGTGTAGTGAACCTTTGTTGTTGCTGTCCTTGATCCTTGATCAAAATTGCTTGCGGCTGTTTTGCATTGTTGTTGAGATTTACTATCTTGTCTTTCCCTTTTTCCTTGACAAAGTTTCCGTTAGGTGGACCTTTGTCAATTCCATTAAATCCAATACCTCCACGATCTGATGATCTCTTTTGCATGTCGTTAATAAGATGGACTCTATCTGACTTTTTGTGAATGTAATAATTGAGCATTGCATTCAAATTTTCCATCTTATTGTTGGCTGATGATTCTCTTCCCATTAGGTCAGAGATTTTGGCAGTGAGAGCGTAGACTTCTTCACTTTTGTTCTTGATTTGCAGGAGCATCGCCTTTTCCCTATCGTTAAATGAAGCACTTACTTTCTTCATTTCTTGAATCGTATTAGCCATTCTTCCATTTTCCTTTATGGCATGTTTGAACATCTTGTTCAATCTTGCATGATCTTCCATGAGTTTGTTAAAATCTTCAATGGAGAGATCGTCTTCTTCTTCTTCATCTATCTCCTCGTTGTCACCCGAAACATATATAGGTGAGTTAGAAATAGGAGAAGAACAATTATTTACTACCTCATTGTCGTCGAGTCCATTGTCATGACCCATGAGACATTCATCCCATTCTTCATCCTCTTCGGCGATGAAGGCTTCATCGTTTTCGGATGAGCTGTCGGTTAATGTTCTTGAAGCAGATTGTTCTTCAGCAAGCATGGCTTTGCGTTGTTCTCTAAGCTTCTTGTCTCGCTTGCTTCTAAGCTCTTCTCTTTCTGCCTTGGAGATATCGGAGCAGTCCGTTTTGAAGTGACCTTTCCTACCACATTTAAAGCAGGAAAATTCAGATAGGTCAGCCTTAACATATGAGGTGGTTTTTACCTCATTCTTTTTCTCAGGTCGATCTCCAGATCGATCTCTTCCTTTGAAATTTTTGTTGTCTTTGTAGAGGCGTTTATATCTGTTAGCCCTAAGCTCCATCTTTTGGAATCTTTGAGCCATGAGTGAGTACTCCTCGAAGTAGTTTTTGGTGGGATAGTTTTCATCATCTGAGCTAGATGCTTCTTTTACTATCACGATTGGTGGGGACTTCTTTTCAACTTCCTTTTCTTTTAACTTGGCCTTGAAGGCAGTATCTTTTTCCTTCATTCCTGCAGCAGAGGGTTTACTAGAGGAAGAATTAGAGTGGCCATGAATACGATTGATTTCGTACTCATTGCCCGTTAGTAAATCAAATAAAGAATCAGTGGTAAGAGAATTAAACTCTTGCATCATGGGATGCATGGCTGAGTAGATTTCCCAAGTAGCAGGTAGAGCACGAATGACTTTCAAGTTTTTCTCTCGTTGAGAATACTTGTTTTTGTCGATGATGGCTATTTCAATCAATACTTCTGTGAACCGGTTCTTCATTTGAGCTATGGTCTCTCCTGACTTCATTTTGAATTCTTCAAATTTGTTACAAGCAATAGACAGCTTGTTTTCTTGTATGATGTCTGACCCACGGCTAATTTCTTTGAGTACATCCCACATCTCCTTTGCAGTTTGAAGATGTCTGATTTTGGCCAAGTACACGCCTCTTACTGTACTCGAAATTAGACCTTTGGCGAAGTCATCGAGTCCAGCTTCTTTTCTTTCTTCAACAGTGTATTCGTCAATAGTCTTCTCCTTTTCAACTATGACCAGTGAGGGAGTTGGACCAGTTCCATCTTTTATCTCAGCACTTCCCTTGTTCATAATTTTGATGGGTCCATCAGTAATAACCTTCCACATTTTGATATGTTGTGCTCGTAAACACATCTCAATTCTGAAACTCCAGTCTTCATATCCAGCAATGGAGAAATCCTCACAAGCACGTATCATCTGTCCTTCCATAACTTCAAGGTAGATGATTAAATAAATGCAAGTGCAATATGCTGTGAAAACGTTTTCAAGATCTATTCAAGATGACCACACAGAGATACTCTCTTGTGAAATAGAAACAATGGTCAAAATGAACCACTGCTCTGATACCACTTGTTGGTCCCGAAAGAGCTAGATTGGTGTATGGGGGGGGGGAATACACCAATTCAAAAACTTTTTAGGTTTTCTTGTACAGTACTTAAGTATAAGGCTTTTGCACTCTTAATAACTTAAGATAGCTTGAAGTAGTAAGATAAATCTTCTTATTAGGAAGATTAAGTCTCACTCAAATAATACCTTATATGTGAATAACAATAATCAAGAGACACAAACACAGATTTACACTTGATTAAAGTTGTGTGCGGAATTTGGTGGTTAATGCTCTTTTTAAGATGAAAACGTTTTCTTTCTCGAAGAGTTAACAACCCAGATTTATATGTATGAGTATGAAGAAGATGATGGAGGAGTAAAACAGAAAGTAAAGAACACAAGAGTTAACGTGGTTCGGGATAAACTTCCCTACGTCCACGGCTCGATCAAAAACTAGATCGAAATCCACTAAAGTCTCCTTTCTTTTTACTCGTTGAGTACGAGCCACAAGCTTTATCACAACTAGATAAATACTTGTGATTACACTTCTTCTTCCTAAGATTGAAAACTACAATCTAGGAATATAACTGGATCAAAACTAGATCCTAACTTTGGGTTTTGATACAAACAAATATCCAGAAAGTAATAACTTCAAGAACTGTAAACACTCAAGAGAATTCTTGATTTTGAAGGAGTGCTTTGAACGATGAAAGCTTGAAGTATTTTGAGCAGAGTAATGGCAGTTTTTTCGCTTGAATTCTCGTACTCGTTTCTGGAAGAGAAGGTGGTATTTATAGCCTCTTTGAAGAAACTATCCGTTGGAGAAGAAGAAGTCCTTCTTCATTGCATTAATGACTGCATTAAATGCATGGCAGTGTTGTTGAAACACGCGCTGTCAAAATGAGAGTGGTTACCACCTTTCATGAGATTTCCCAATGTATTGCCATACTGGGAATGATTCATCGTACTGAGATTTTGATATTCTTGTACTTCATTCCTTAAAGCATGCTGTTGATGTGACAATACAAGGAGTGGTTGACTTGTGACAAATTTAGGTATGTCGGCAGTCCACCGTAGTTATTGTGAGGAACAGCTTGAATTTGATATCATAGCAGCTCGCTGATTTTTGTGTTGAAGCTTCATCTCATTCTTCTTCAACTGGAAGCAGCCAGATCGTTTTTAGAATCAAACGATCTGCTATATGAATGTTGAGATGATAAGATCGTTTTTTTTTTTTTGGATAAAAAAAACGATCTGTTGCTGAATAGGCCAGTTGGTTATACTTCTTTTGAACGTGCTGCTTCATCCTCTTGTAATGTCTTGATAACGATCTTGTTGAGGAAAGAATGCAGCGGGCTGTTCCTTCTGACGAGCTGCCAAAATAACTTGTAGAATACAAGCTTATTTTGTACCATTTGAAAATTCGAACTTTAAACTAGAGAATTAGATCGTTATAAGTAAACTTGAAACTTCAAGCTACTTTTACAAGTGTGATCTGTTTAAAACATAATCTAGAAAATGAAACCAAAGCAAGCAAGATGGAATGACAGCTCGCTGAAATTACAGGAAGCAGATCGTTAATTTCTTGGAAAACGATCTACTCTCTTTTTAATCGAGCTGTCTTACATAGGGAATGAACACTTGCAATAATAACAATCATTGTGTCCAGGTTATCTATAAGACAGATCGTTATTTTCTTTTAGCAAAACGATCTGCTTCTTTTACACTTGATGAACCTTAATAGATGACAATGATTGTTTGGTTTCAACTTTATCATGTAGTTTCGAGGAACATCATCAAAACAAATAAATTTATGGGGTTCCCAACAAAATATATTGATTAATTGTGAGTTGTCAGCAAACTCAATTAATTAATGGATTTAGAAAATCTTAAACGCGAGGAAAAAATTAATGACAAAAGGGTTACGTCCGTAATTCGAATGAATCAAGATGAGTTCAATATTTATCGTATAGTGGAGTCGATAAATATTTATAATAGAACATCTCTTTATTGCATTTACACGGAGTAATTAATTGGGGGACAATTTAATTTAATTTAATTAATGTAAGTCTAAAGGTTGGACCAGCTAATTAATTAAATTCAATTGGGCTCAAAAGGAGACTTGGAAATTAATTTAATCTAATTATGGATTTTTTCAAGCCCAAATTAATTTTAGATATAATTCAAATTTGAATTTGAATTATTGTTCTAACTGCAAGAGTTAAAGAGGGGATATAGTTGCTATTATTTGGGATCTAATTCATTCTCTTTGGAAACCCTATCCTACGGCACAATGTCTATAAAATAGAAAATAAGAAGAGTCGGTTTCTCTCTCCTGTATAGAGAAAATGCCGTTTCATATGAGAATTATATTTCTCATTATTTTTTAAAAATGCACTATTTTTACTGCGAACTTTCGGTCTTCTTATTTCTTGACTTCTAGATAGATTTGCTCACACGATATTCTTGAAGGTAGACGGTCCATGGGATAGATGTCACAGCCAAATTTCTTAACCCTTTCTTAGTTAAGTAATTAGGCCATGACTCGGTTAACTTAGGAAACTCTTGGAAATGAAGTTTAATCTCAAGGATAAATTGAATCAAAGTTTTCGCAGGAATTCAAGGCAGGTTTGACACCTTAACTTCAAAGGCTCATAACTTACTCATCCGGACTCCGAATTGAGATCCAAATGAACCGTTAGAAAGGTATTGAAAATATCTTTAAAATGGTACCAATCTCACACGAATTTGGATAGAAGAAACGCACAGAAAAGGGGTTTCAACCTGCTGCCCTGTTTCTAATGAAAACAAAACTCAACAATTTATGATCTCAAGTTTCAATTTACCAAAGGCAAAGCTCAAGCAATTAGGAAGAAGGGTTAAACATGATGATTCACCAAGGAAATTACCAACATGGATTTCATAAGCTGAGCAAGCATAAGGCACCAAATATTCAGATTAACAACAAGAAGGAAACTGAGTTTCACAACGGAAAGAGTGGTTGAGTTATATGTATGACGACATATAACTCAGGGCTTACAAGTATGTTTCAACAAAATAACCATAACCCACTCAATAGTTTACATGTCAGAATAATCTACAGTGTTCAGTTCCAATCGCCATCTCCCAGCTCAACCTGCATGTTTAAAAACACATGCAGGGCGTGAGTACATAAAGCACTCAGTGGACACATGACAAAAACATTGAAAACTTGCTCTTAAAGCTATATAATTGACTTGCCAACTTTAGCATATACAGGGTTTTTAAGAAATAAACTGCATATGCTTCTTAAAACATATCTCTTTTTTTTCTGAGAACAATAAAAACTGAATATGCATGTTCTATGTCTGCAGACAAATATCTTAAATATGTGATACCATATCTACTTTCTTGTGTTGAGAGGTAGGCCTCCCTCTCAAACACTCTGACCGGCCAGTCCGCTCACCGGCTCACGGTCTAATGTGTACACAAACCCTTACCGGCAGCTCGTCCGGCATAGGACCGATATCGTAATTCTGGCGTAGATAGGTACATGCAACATGCTCAAAAATAGGCAAGTCAACTTCTTTAAACATAAAAACATATCATCATAAATAATTTTTTAGCACGTGCATTCTTTAGTTAGAAAGCCCACCTGAATGGTTTAACCTATTTAAACCGAGGCTTCGTCTCTTTCTTTCTTTGCTTCTTTCTCTTTCTCAGCTGAACCTTACATTATTAAAACATTTAAGAGTAAGAAATCATACTCTTTTCTATGAAAGCATCAATTCATAATCTCATTCTTCTTCTTGTAATTTATTTGATTGCCAATTATTATAACTATAATTTCTTCGGCTTTTGCATCCTTCTATCTTAACATTACATTCATCACTTATCTTATTTATGTTATTACATCACTTCTTTACATATTAAACTAACAATTTCTAACTCTTACATACTTGGCTAATAAAATCTCATAAATTCACATTAGCCACTATATTCATTCTTTATCTTAAATTCTTCATTAAATCAAACAAATAAAATCTCTATATATAAGTTTCAATCATGCCCTTCTCCTTGAAAATTTAAAATCTTAATGTAAGAGTGACTCTATCTTTAATCTCTTGATTCAACCATGCTTAATATGGCTTAATAAACTCTAATGAATCATCATTCCATCTTAATAATATCAACCTATATATAAACTTAGAAACTCCATCATCTCACTAAATTTTGAAAGTTCATTTCTAATGATTGAAAAATTCTAAATAAATTATTCTAGACATTATTCATACCAATGAACTCAAATATGATATCAATTTAATCAAATAAAATCAAAATCCCATAGCTTTTATTTCTTATTATTTTCGAAAATTTCATAATTTTCATCTCTTGATTTTTACTCAAATTCCTTTCTAATCTTATGTTTAAACATGCTCAATTACATGAATAAAATCTTAATTTAAGCATAGCATCACTTAGTATTAACATAAATTTAAACTCAACTCTAAAGCCATATCTTCATCTAAGTCATCATATTTCTACATATTTCTCACTTTAAGCATGCTTTAATCATGAAATAGCAACAACTTCACTAATACTTCAAATTTAAACTCTCCATCATCATGCTTCAAGAATCATGCTTTATCAAAATAAAACATATAAACATGATAGGGAATAGCTATTTACCTTCAATTCACTATCTTTATATTTGATATGACTTGAAATCACACTATTGTGCTTAGGAGAAGAATTTTATGGTATGGGAGGGAGAGGGTTTTCGAAAATTTGAGGAAGGAAGAAGATGAAAATTTGTTTGATATCTATCATGAATAGTAACTTATTATGTATTTATATAGATAATAATTAATTTATTTAAAATTAATTAAATTTGATATTTATCATGAATAGTACCACTAGATTTTTATTCAAATTTCTACCATATTCTAGAATATTCTTTAAATTTAATTAATTAAGTGATATTTATCACTTTCTCTAGAGAATCTCTACCATTCTCTAGAATATTCTTTTTCTTCATATTTTATTTTATTCTATAATATTATGATTATCCCATAATATGCTAACATTTTCTCTAATCATACTTAAGTAACACTTAGGTTACTTATCTTCACCAATTACAATTATATATCTTAGTCTTAAAATTTCCTTATTTTTATTTCTTAAGGATGCAAAGCCTTATTAGATCTCTAATTAGCAATTAAGTACTAATTAAGATTTGAGGGTATTACAATAGAAGTTCCTAAGGTGGGATTTGGTGGAGATCAAGATTGTAAATCCAAACGGTGTGGATTTCGGATCGTTGCTAGCGATTCAAATCGCTTCTCCACAAGCGTAGGACTAGCATAAGGAGAAGGTATAATTTATATTTCCGCATTATATTCTCCTCTGTGGTTTAAAGAATTAATTATTTATATGATTAATTAATCTATGGATCCTACGGTTAAGTGAGCCCCTCATACGGGTTTCATCAGATACACCCCGAATGGCTGCCCTGGCTTCCAGCCGGTAGCCCGAATACCAAAAGAATCCCAAAAATAAATAAAACGCGGGGGGAGTCCAGAAAAAAAAGAAAGGGTCAGAAAAATTAGAAAATTTCAAAATATATATACACCCCATAAATAAGTGTGCTAGAGCCCGGGAGAAGTTTAAGTGTGCTCTCTAGTCAAAGAATTGCCCATGACTATAGTTCATACCGACCTTAGCCCAGCTCCCAAATTTTCCAACCTTTTGCCAAATTTTCCAACCTTTCTTGATCAAGCAAGTTGTCGAGCGTAAACACTTAACCTAAACACAGAGTGTTGAGCGGGTAAGGAAACATCTCCATGCTCACTTGATCGCTTTCTTGACCGCTAGAGAACATTGCTTAATTTATGCTCTAAATCTCATCTGTCTTGACTGTTTTTGATGCATATATATTAGTGTGCTGGTTGTTTGAGTTTTTTCTTTTCCTCTTCTTTTTGGGCAAGTTATATTTACACGCTTGAGGACAATTGTGCCTAAAGTGTGTGAGTGTGACGAGCCCATTTTTTTGTACTCTTTTTGTGTCTTATTTTAGGTCTAGATCGAGTCTTCTTCCTTTATTTGTGTCGTATTTTGTGTCTGGGAGAACACGAGTTTAGGGCTGGCAGGATGCAGGTCAAGTTGCAAGTCATCTCGAGAAAGAGGCAAGGTTATGCATGAAGCAGCTTGGGCAGTCTGAAACCCAATGCAAAGTATTGCTCGAGATCACGCTGCAGCAGCTGAGGATAAAAAGAGTACGCTGACTAAGACAAAGGGACAGACTAAGCAGTCGGGAGCGCAAAAGACAATGGGCAAGATGCGGGGATATGCGGCAGATTTCTTTTCTTCCACGGAAAAGAAAACATATCTCCCTTTTATTCTACCCACGATTTGGGGAGGTTTGGAAATATTTCATTCTACGCGGAAGATCTGACAGGGAAGAAAAGTTTGTCGGAACCCTAGCTTACACCACCGCGAAAGCCCAAGCCCATGGTGACACTATATATACCCCACGCAAAGAATCAGAGGAAGGTGCATACGAGGGGAGGGACGACGCCCGACTGCTTTAGTCTAGTTCTTTTATTTTCTATGAGTGATTGGGAGGAAGAAACAAATCCTACAGGCAAATACTTATTTTAAATTTTGTTTTTTTACTTTCGGCCTTGCCAAGGGTTGGTTCTGGCAAGAGGAACTTTTGGTTACTCTTTATTTCAGTATTTTAAATACAAGTATGCTTTTGTTTATTTCATCCTTCTTCTTTACTTTTCGTATGAGTAGCTAGGTTTATAAACTTGACTTGGGAAAGATGAATTGAGTCCAAATTTATAATGTCTTGAGAGGTCTAACTGTGCACATAGTTGTCTTGGCGTGTTCCTAAAGTGTTGGATTTGAATCTTATACAACTTGATCAAGTCTTCGGTGTTGTCTGGCCAGTAGCAGTCTTGGGTAAGATCAGGTTACAACTACGAGCTGGAAACTCCAAATGTTAGCGACTTCATGCTTGCCAGCCAAAGGGATCAACATGGTGATGTAGGTGGGGACTTCATGGGATGGGCGTCTGAGATGGTGTGCTCATGGTTGTTGTGTTCCCCACGAATGCCTATTTGGGTATACTAGAGTAAGCTTGTTCCAAGAGTAATCTTGGGCAAGTGGGGTAGGGGAGTGAGTAACCCCTACCTTTCGGGCTGAAAAGGTATGCTGGGTGAGGCTTCGATGGCAACGTGACGATTAAAAAGGGGGCTGCCTGGGTGATGCGTTTGGATGGTAGGAGTAAGATCTCATTCTTACGCTCGCCTTTAACCAATGACACGCTGATACAACGAACAACTTTGCACCGATGATCAAGATATAAGTCAAGACTCAAGGATTCTAACCCAAGTCAAGTTACTTTCTCATTTAACTCTTTTAGTGCTTTTTTTCAGTTATTTACTTTTACAGCATTTACTTTCTGCTTGGTTACACTTCTTGCTCAAGGCAAGACCCGTCTCAAAATCCAAAATTGTGACATCGAGATGAGGAATTCACCAACTCCCTATGGGATTGACTCTGTACTTGCTACTAGCGAAACCAAGTAAAGAGTATCGGTTTATATATTTATATTGCCGGAGTGATAACGACTGAGCTCTGTCAGCTATCTTGGACATATTTATTACTATAATAACGGGTATAAGTTTATTTTATCAGTTAGCTAAAATGTAAAGGAATTGATAACGATATGTCCCTATTTAGCAGCTAGTTGTATTACTTTGTTTAGATTACCTGTTATGGTTTTAGACGTAGCATTTTCTGAGAATAGATTTTATTACCAGATCGATGATGTAGCAAGAAATATTATAGTTTCAAACTTACTTTTAGGAACGATCTATTTATCTAGCCTTAGAAGAACAACTCGATAATTTGATAAAGAACAAGTGTATAGAAAACCACATGTCCTATAGAAAACTAGTTGTTCTTTAGTATAGGTTCTCAGAAGACTTGAGCCACCTGCAATAAACGATCTTGGAACAAACTGATTGTTTATCCAACCACAACAACACGCTGAACAAGAATTAAGCAGATCATTATAAAATGATTTTTTTCTCAAAATATCTCGTTGTTTGACTCAAGATGGGCTCAAGAATCAAGGAGAATAATCAAAATATTAATTTGGACTCAAAAAAATTAATATTTGATTAAGAATTTTCGTGTTTTCGGGTGTGTATGCTTTATCCTAAATGATCGTGAGTATCTAACAAAGTTTGATGATAAGAGCGACAAAGGTGTATTTGTTGGGTACTCAACAAACAGCGTAGCTTATAGGATATTTAATCTTCGCATTAAGACAATACAAGAATCTGTTAATGTTGTCTTTGATGACGCAGGTGATGTGAACAAAGAAGTGGAAGCAGAAGATGACGTATATCAAGGGGGAGTGGTTCTACCTCCTGTTGAAGCTCAAACTGCTCCACCTAACACACCACCCAGCAGTGCTGAGGAAAACAATAGTACACTACAGGAATCAGAAGATGAACAAAATGAGGATCAAGAGGTGACTCCCCGTAGAGAACCTCCAGGAAGGGTTAGAGAAAACCATCCGCTATCTCAAGTCATAGGAAATGTTGAAGATGGTGTTCAGACCAGACGTAAACATCCAATTAACTATAGAGAAATGGCGTGCATGTACTCTATGTGCTCTACAATTGATGGCGTAACATGTTTCGTCTCCAAGTTTGAACCAAAAAATGTGAAGGAAGCATTGACTGATGAGTTCTGGATAAATGTCATGCATGAAGAACTAAATCAGTTTGTTCGTAGTGATGTTTGGTACCTTATTCCCAGACCAGCCAACAGAAATGTTATCGGCACAAAGTGGATTTTCAAGAATAAATGTGATGAGAAGGGAACAATTGTATGAAACAAAGCACGATTGATGGCTCAAGGGTATACTCAAGTTGAAGGGGTGGATTTGGATGACACGTTTGCCCCAGTTGCAAGAATTGAATCCATTCGGTTGTTGCTTGCTGTTGCATGTCATCTCAACATCAGTCTATATCAGATGGATGTGAAGGCAGCATTTCTCAACGGGGAACTTAAGGAGGAAGTCTATGTTGAACAACCCCACAAGCCTGACTGTGTCTTTCGACTGAAGAAAGCACTGTATGGTCTTAAACAGGCACCACATGCTTGGTATGAACATCTCACAAACTTCCTTCTCAAATACGGGTTTGTGAGAGGCGGTTTGGACCGAACATTGTTTATCAAAAGGGAAGATCAACACATTCTTATTACTCAAATCTATGTTGATGATATGATTGTCGGTTCCACCTCACGTAACATGCTTAATGATTTTTCAGGTGCAATGTCTACAAGATTTGAGATGAGCATGGTGGGAGAACTCACTTACTTCCTAGGACTTCAAGTAAAACAAGGACAAGATGGCTTCTTCATCTCTCAAAGAAAGTATGCCAAAGAGATGATAAGACGTTTTAACCTTGAAGGAGTCAAACACATGAAAACCCCAATGGGCTCTACGAAAAAGTTGACTAAAGATGATGCTAGAGAGGATGTTGACCCAACACTCTACAGATCAATGATAGGGAGTCTGCTGTACCTAACATCCACCCGTCCAGATCTGATGTTTAGTGTATGTGTATGTGCCAGGTATCCAGCTAAACCCAAGGCATCCCATATTAAAGTTGTTAAGAGAATCATTAGGTATGTTGCTGGAACATTAGATTTAGGAATCTTTTTCTCTAAACACATGAATATGAGCTTGATAGGGTTTAGTGATTCTGATTGGGCTGGAGATGTGGATGATAGGAAGAGTACAAGTGGAGGTTGTTTTTACCTAGGGAACAACATCGTGTCATGGCATAGTCGTAAGCAAAACTGTGTTTCCTTATCCACTGCCGAGTCTGAATATGTTGCAGCACGCAGCTGTTGCACACAACTATTGTGGCTCAAACAAATGCTTAGTGATTATGGCCTAGATAACAATGACCTGGTTGTGTACTGTGACAATATGAGTGCTATAAACATTTCCAAAAATCATGTTCAACACTCAAGAACAAAGCATATTGACATAAGACACCATTTCATTAGAGATCTAGTGGAACAAGAGGTGATTAAGCTTGAGTATGTGAAAACGGAAAACCAAGTTGCTGACATTTTTACAAAACCATTGGATCATGAGAGATTTGTACACTTACGAAAATCTCTTGGTCTTTGTTATTATCATAGATTTGTTGTGTTGTGCTACACCCACCGTATCTATATCGTTGTTATCTATATCAGAGGGTGTAGCTTGTGTGTTTAACTTGCTGGTATAACATCGTAGTCAACATGTCTATTTACAGACGTCTGGTATTCTTCTATATATGTTTTTATGTAACTGTGTGGTAAAAAATCCAAGTAGTTTGGGGGGCACGGCGTTCGCTGCGACGATGCTACCTTACAAAAGGATTGCAACTGCGACTGCTTTCGAGGGTGAAAGGCGAAGGGCACGGCATTCGCTACGACGATGCACTCTACGCTCACTAACTCTTGGATCCTTGTAGTTCTGCACCTATTCTATCTATATGAACCGGGTGGATGTTGCAAAGATGTTGACACAACAGAGCAAGTTAGACTGCTTTATCAACATGTTGTTCTCAAAAATGTTTCCTTCAACATCCGCAACTTGTGTTTTTTCTGTATCGCATAATCTAGCATGTTCTCCTCAACATCCATATTTCTCTCTTGGACGTGGGTTATGTTTGTCGTGTAGTGTGTTCTAGAGTTTGTCAGGATGAATGTGAAATGGCATAAAATTTTTAGTTGAACCGTCGCCAGACTGTTCATTTCATCATTATTTTTCTGCCACAGCAGTCACCTCTCACACGAAACCCTAAAAACCCTATTCTCTCTCTTCCATATCTACACGCTTTCCAAAACTGATTCAGTTTCTTTTTCTCCTATACTTACCACAAAACACTCGTCGCTTTCGTTCACTCAAACCTTTCGTTTTCCAAAATCTTGAACATTTGTCTTCTCTCGCACCTCTCCTGCACACAAAAATGGCTACTCCACCGACCCCAAATGTTACTGCACTTCTTCAGGCGCTCCTAGCAGTCAATCCTACACTTCTCCAGGCTCTTCAAACCACCACTGCACCACCACCAGTTCAAGCTCCGCCCGTTTCAGTGGAAGTTCCGCCCGTGTCAGTGGAACCACCGGCTGTTCTAACTCCTGTTGTACCTCCAATGGAAGATATTCTTACTGCTCCTCCTCCAGTCCCTTCCGAGGCCGTCCAGGAGGAGCCGCCGGTGGTTGACATTTTTGCACCACCAGTCACGACTGTTGCACTGGTTGAACCCACACAGGCGTCACTGTCATCACGATCGTCGTCTCCGCCGCCCGCTCTTGTTCGCAAGCCGCTACCAGGGGATCCCGACTATCCAAGAAGTCTAAGGGTCCCATCCCCACTATTATCGTTCAAGATGACAGTGAAGACGAAGTCTCTTCTGCCCCAAAACGCCAGCGACTTCTTTCTGCTACCGATGTGAAAATTGAACCAACTTCATCCGCGACTCTCACTGCCAAAGGCAAATAGGCGATGCAGATTTCGGAGCTCTCTGATGCTCCTGACCTTCCATTGGATCCTGAACATGTAGCTAGCCTCTAATTTTACGACGAAGTGGCGGCGGTTAAGTGGAAACGACTTCGAAACATTCCATGTGTAAGTGAGCGCACGACTGATGAGACCACGTTTGAAGAAAATAATCTGCTCTCCTTCTTCCTCTCCAGAGGGTTGTTGGGTATGGTTTTTGAACTTCCTCCCCTACTTAAGTCTGTTGTGCGTCACTTCTACTGTAATCTACATCGATTTTTTGGTAATCGCTCTTCTCCTAAGTTTGGCAAAGTGTATCTCTACAACTCCGTCTTTGACTTTTCGGCGGAGGCAATCAACAATGCCCTTGGTCTGCCCAATGTTGAGGGTGATACTGTTCCCGATCTTAACGATGTTGCGAAAGTGATCACGTGAGGCAAACGGTCAAAGTGGGTCCAACCTATGAAGTCTTCTTGCCTGACGCATCTGTACTCCGTTCTACACAGAGTTCTTACCTATAATTGGATAGTCTCATCCAATGTTACTGGGGTAACACAGCAACATGGGATGCTCCTCTATCTCATTGGACTCAACAAACCGTTCAACATGGGTCGTATCATCTTTGATCAGCTCGTCGCTCTCTCCGTCAAACCGCAGATCACATCTCTTCCATTCCCTTGTCTTATTTGCAAGGTACTAGAGCACCAAGGCTTCACATCAATTGCCCGGAGTCATGAGGCTAGTCCTACCCCGGTGTATGCAATGCATTCTTCCCTCTTCAGCAAGAGCAAGGTCGCAGACCTACCCTGGCACAGGCTGCCCTTGTCCCTGCACTCCAAGCCTGCCTCTCTTCACAATAAGGGGGAGAACCAGCAACAGCCACAGCAGCAGGGGGAGAAGTAGCAACAGGAGGAGACGCAGAGGAGGAGGAAGAAGATAGTAAGGAGGAAGAAGATGATGGCAATGAGAGACTGTGAAGGATGAGAGTTTGAAAAGGATGACCGGATGTGGTCATAAAACATTTTTTGATGTGATGTTAAGGGGTACCAAAAACAAGCACCAAAACAATTTATTTTTTATGTTTTTCATTTTTTTTTTGTGGTGGATGATGGACGCAATCTGTGCAGCTCTAACTTTTTTGATGCAATGACATAGTAGTTGCTGCTTGAGATATGTGATAGAGTTTTACGTGTGCATTGCTGTCTCTATCCATATTGCTGCTCTTGAAGTTGTTTTGCAGGCACAAACATTCAGGGGGAGCTCCAGTGAAGAAATGAGTGTTGTGAAGAAGGCACAAAAGCAGGGAGAATTTGTTAGGTATTTAAGATATAATGTTATCTGCAATGTTGACCTAACATGTGTTTTTGTGTTCTTCACAGAAATATTGACTTGGCTTCTGACGCAACATAACAACTTGTGCTGACTCAGCGTCCAACTCGACAGCCACGTGTAAGGATGACTTGGCAGATGCACGATGACATGGTGGAATGCACGATGACTTGAAGGAAGCACTAAGACTTGAGGGAAGATCAAGTCTTGCTAGACAATTGAGAATTTCATGCTAAGTGAAATTTTGTTTCCACAAATCTCGGAGTCAACAACCGAATAAAGTAGTTCCACAATTCCAGGCGGATTTGCGGAGCACCACAACAGATTAAGTTATTGATCCAAGCCCATGTAGGCTATCTATAAATAATAGAATTCTTTCGTTTAGTATAGACGGTTAGATAGACTCATTTTGCAGATTAAGTTCGTAGTTTTATTCTGTATGCTTCTTAGCTCGTAAGAACATACATTTAGTATTTTAGTGATAGTGTTGTAGTTATTGTTGTGTTCAACATTGTAATAGCTCAACACTTGTTTTGATTATTCTTTTTGGCCGTAAGGTTTCCATGTAGGTTGTTAATTGATAATCTACTCAAAAATTATCTAGTGTCTTCTACTTTAGCTTCCGCATATATTCCCTTAGAGTAGGTTGATACACTTTCACATTATATAAGTGAGAGTTGTCCTTGAAAATCGGACAGCATCTCTTCTATAACTTTGACTATGCAATTTTACAACCCAAACAGCTAACCAATGCAAAGACAATGTTTATAATAATGAATCTAAAATGAATCATATGCAATATGGAGATAATACAGCTCGAGTCATGGGAGCGGTAATCCAGAATCCCAAGCGGCCGAATCATCCAAGATGAAATGAATTGGAGATAATACAGCTCGAGTCATGGGAGCGGTAATCCAGAATCCCAAGCGGCCGAATCATCCAATATAAAAGACGGGGTTGGAGATAATACAGCTCATCTCGTAGGAACGGTAATCTAGAATCCTCGAGAGGCCGAATCGTCCAATAAGAACCGTCGATCAAAGGCGGAGGTTAGTGAGCCTAGCTCGCCAAAAGGAGTCACTCACCCAGCTCACCAAGTGTGGTCGGCATTCGCTCGAACACTACACAAGGGGCTGAGGAGTTGAGCGTCCAAGAGGGGCCGACTACTTCTAAGCTCTCCTATGCACGTGTATGCATGTAATGGACAATGATAATATGACAACATGAACTTTTATTAATAATGGCCGATGAGGCCTTCGTGGAATGAGAAAATGATCTTAGACTTTAAACATATATATTATCACACATATATACGTGAATGATAATTATTTCATAAATATTATAACATACGTGAGCATGGAAGCGGAAATTCTTAGGTATAGAACGGTAAACCGTTCTCGTGATGAAGCAATCGTCATCCCAATAACACCATTCCTCAACCACACACATCATGCTGCTTCCTTAGCCTGTGAAAAATTTTGTAAAACGTGGGGTGAGTACTAGTGCACTCAGTTGGGTTTTTCATAAAACGAAAAACATAGTCTCTGTTCAGTATACTTACCTTAGAAGGTTTTAAAACAAAAATAACTTCTAAGTAAGCAAAACATTTGTGCATAAATTAAACATGACCCGGTATGACGTTATTCTTATATAGGTTATGTCCCGGGCTTTTTACCACCGACGGATCATAAACATTCAGTCAAATAGGTCTCGGCGAACCGTACACCCTAACATAGCATGAGTCAAAACCCGATGGTGATCAACCCACCGCATTAGAGACTAAGTGATCACAGTCCTTAAATCGACGTGTTAGGCCGAATAAGAACCTCTGGCAGTCGATAAGAGCATTAAACAGTCGATACCTTCGTGAAAACATTTTAACAGAGATCCATGCATTTTTCATTTAGAGAAAAGAGCTTAATAACTCAAAATACGTATATATCCCCAACCTTTCACCGATGATATTCCTCGATTACAGGAAAACCGTAAATCCTTATGAGCTCAAATTTCAGTGCTAGGTACCTGTTAGTCATAGGGAATATATTTTGGCTTTAATTTCCAAAAAGGAACTATAGATAAGTAGTACTAAATTTTTAGGCTTAATAATATTCTTTTTATCACGTAATAAATTAATTTGGCAGCAACCGGACTTTTAAATGATTTTGGCCAAGAAGGCAAAAATACTCCGAACATTATTCCCTATAGGAATATGTATAAACATTTTTAAAATATGCAACTTTACCTCGAAGCTTAATCGAGAAGATTCGTAGTCTTTTCCAGATGTATGAAAATTGGACCGATGAAAATTAATGAAACCTCTTTCAGAAAATCCTATATTTTTTTCTCTACATGCACTATAAATTTCACCGTAAAAGGATAACCGGTTAATAAATTTTCTTTAGAAAAACATAAAAATAGTATTATATATATAATGCATGCAAAACTTTTACCTAGACGAAAACACATTATGATCATGCCGATATGTAGAATGCATGGCAGTGAACATAAAATCTTAAGGGACCCTAGCCGTCCGAAGAACGGACGACCACCGAATTGGAGCTTTCGGACTCCATCGGTGACCCCGACATTGGAGGCGGTGGTGGTCGGTCGTGGTCCCTTCGGGCCACTTCCGGCCATCATCCTCCCGAACTTCCTTCGGTACTCGAGTTCTATGTAATGAGAGCTATGCATAGGAGAAAACCATTTCGAAAAAGGACGTGAAACGAAGAAGAAAACGAGAGGTGAAGTTATGATAAAATTATGGCGATGGCGAGGTCGCTACGGTCACCCAACGGCGGCTGAGCCACATTCATTGAGTTCCCGAACTTCCATTGCCTTACCTCGGCATACTTCTTTGACTCGACTTGACCTCGGAACGAAGCTTCGAGAGCTTGAAATCTCGACAATGGCGACGGAGGGAGAAAATGAGGAAGAAGAAGTGTGGGGGGTGGGGAGAGCGAATTGTGCGTGAATGGGGGAGGAAAGTCTCGACTCCCCCCTGCAATTTATAAAAAAAATTTAGATTTTTTTAATTATTTATATTATATTATATTATATTATATTATTATTAATGTTTTAACCTTAAAATATTGTAACTTTTGCACACGACTTCCTTTTCGGGCAAACCTAACGTCAACATCTCCCTTTCTTCATACTCTACACAATGACTATAATATTGATATAATTTCGGTCATGCATGGAAAAACTATTTTTTTTGACGACGTGCTTAAACTTTAAAAATTCGTAGCGGTTGCATACGAACTCCTTTTTGGGTAAACCTAGTGTTAATAATTTTCTTTTGAAAAACTCTACGCAAGAAGCATAATATGTGTATACTTTCGACTTATGCATGAAAAAGCTCGTTTTTTAAATAAACCTTTTAAAAAGCTTTCCTTGTCTGCCAAATTAACATGGTAGGTCCTAACAGGCTCTAGGTTTTTCCTAAAATTCTTATTTTTTCATACCTAGGTCCCTTAATAGTTAGAACACTTAAAAGTATAATTTAGAAATGAGCGGGATATTACAGACACTTCATCTCTCTAACGGAAAGTTTCAGCCATGGATCTATAAATACCACCTTCACTTCCAGAAACAAGTACGAGAATTCAAGCGATTAAATCAACCATTACTCTACTCAAAATCTTCACGCTTTCAACGTTCAAAAGCACTCCAAGTTGAACCCATAATTCTCTTGAGTGTTTTACAGCCGCTTGAACCTATGTGTTTCTGGAAAATCTTTTCAAAACCAAAGCCAATGATCTAGCCTAGATCAAAGTGAAGTTTTTATTTCTTAGATTGTAGTTCTCAATCTTCAAAAGAAGTAAAGTGTAATCACAAAGATAAAATCTAGTTTTGATTTATCTTTGTGGCTCGTACTCAACGAGTAAAAAGAAAGGAGAACCTTTAGTGAATTTTCGATCTACTTTTTGATCGAACTGTGGACGTAGGGACAGTTTATCCCGAACCACGTTAAATACTTGTGTTCTTTAAATTCCTTATTTACTTTGATTATTCATTCTCAAACATATCATTATCTTAAATCATCGTGTTAAAGACTTGAGTAAGAAAATCGTTTTCCTCATTAAAAAGGGCATTAACCACCAAACTTTCGTACACAACTTTAGTTGAGTTTAACTTGTTTCAAGTTATTCTTAATCTAGTTAATCACTTCTCAAGGCCTTATTTGTGCATGTTTTGTTCTTCGTAAAAGAAGAACTTAGCTAGCAATTCAAACTATTTTACTTTGTTAGGTGTGCTTAAGCCTTGATAATTAAGTTTAACCGAGAAAACCCTAAACATTTTGAATTGGTGTATTCTCCTCATACACCTATCTAGCTCTTTCAGGACCGACATACTCTATCACTCCATCAGATTATTTCTTAATTTGAGGTGACACATGAATTAATAAAGTTGTTTGTCTTAATATGTAGTATATATTTTGTAAAATTTGAGTCTTTTTTTAATTTATTATTTTTAATTAAATTTTAACGTTAAGTGAAGAAAAAAATTAAATAATAATTTTATAATCGAATAAAAATAAAAAATAAAAAAATAAAATTCGTAAGAAGGCGGACGAGTATTTCTATTAATCTATGCCCTAGAAAAAAAAATTGCTACTATTATAAACATTTCTTTTGAAGCAAGTAATTTCTTTGAGAAAATCTACTATAAATATTTCAAACTGTAGCCCTAATTATAATACTAGACAAAACTCCACACATCACTCTCTTGTCTCAGAGTTAAATTGAAAATGGCGAAGCAAAGCTCCATGAAATCGACTGCAATTGTATTTGGAGCGTTGGCTTTTGGATGGCTAGCGATCGAGATGGCGCTGAAGCCATGGCTCGTGAAGACACGCACCGCCATGAACGACACCGACCCCGATGACGCTGACTCTCAGGCTCCACTCCCCACCGTCGAAGATTCCGAGAGAATCGATGACCCAGTCGTTGTTGGTTAGCTAGATTCAGACTCCTTCTGCCTGCCCTTATTATGGTCTCTCTAATTTTATTTTATTTTTATTTCTTTTCCGTTTTTGTTCTGTCTAATATTTGTTTTTTTACTGTTATTAAGGAAATTTGTCTTATGGTATTAGTATCTTTTTATTAATTGTCAATTATATGAACGGTTGTCTTCATCACGTTCCAATACCTTTTGCGGTCATAGTAATAAAATTAATTTTTTTTATTAAAAATATAATTATTCTGCATAATTAAATTAGTATAGAGAGCTTAATTTTAAATAATAAATCTGAATTATATAATAAAATTAATTATACTTCCTAGATATTTTTTGGTTGCTATTAGTTTTTATTAGATAAATTTTGGAAAGATATTAATTCTATCAATATAAATTTTATAGATTGAAGTTTCGTATGACACAAGTTAATTATGTGAACATCAAAATAATTTGATACGTTAAAATTCATATCGAATTGTTTTTCTCATCACATCCCACTAACGAATCCTTATTTTATCCCTATTTAGAAAGAATGTTTTTTGTTTGTTTCATGATTATTAAAATATTCATATGATTTTTTTAATTGGTTTAGGATTTTGTTAAAATTTGAATGTTGAAACTAAAATTGATATTTTGAGAATCGTCGAAAGAATTAGTTATCAAATTCATTAAAAGAATATGAAAATTTTATACAGAACGTGAAATATAACAAAATAGATGAGAAAAGGAGATGATGTTAGCAAGTTAATATAAGTATTAAAAAGCTCCCTAATGAGTCATCGACATTGAATCTAAAGCAGAGTCAGGCAAAATACCTTTTTGTTTCATAGAATTTGGATCCAATGATGCCTATGAAAACGTGCAAAAGGGTAGATCCTAACAATTTTGTTTAACTAATAAATAAAACAATTTATTTTCCTCCAGACACAAATCACATCGATTCTATACAATTTTTACAAGGGTAAGTGTCATAAAAATCGGTCAAGGCAGCAACTATGCGCTAACCGGGGCATTGCCGATTCGTTTAATTCTAGGCGGCAAGCCGCTTAGAATTAGGCAGGCTAGGCGGTCTAGGTGGGCACCTAGGCGGACTAGGCGGAAGAAATTGTTAAAACAAAAATAAAACTAAAATAGACAAACAACCTATGTGCCCAACACAGATATGACCTAAAAATTAATTTTTAACTCATTAACATATTATATAGCACACAAAATCAACTCAACATCATTATTTGCTATGCAAGTTTAGAGCATCATCTTTTATTAAGAAAAGACAAAAAAAAAAATCAAAACTTGTACTCCCTCCGTCCCAATAAGCATGACACAAAATTTTTGGACACAGTTATAATGAGAGTGTATAAAACAGTGTAAGAGTGATAAAGGTGGTAGGGTCCACACATTTTTGAATGGATAAATTTAATTATTTTAGAAATGTGCTAAGCTTAGTGATACGTTTCAGCGAATGAATTGTACCAAATTTAGTGGGAGAGAATGAGTAGTTTATTTAAGACATTACTTTATTCACGAATTTTGAGTAGCAAATGCCACATATATACATGATGTCAAGCAGTCAGTAAACACATAATAGAAATTCACACTTATTTTTCGTTAGAAAAATATCGCATAATTCGAATTCATATCCTATAAATAACTCAGCTTAAAATTCAATGTCTTTAACTATCTATGTCCATACCCGCTAAAAATCTAACGGATCAAGTCAAACCAATATGATTCGGACTTGTTTTAGCGGTTCTACAGACAAATTAAGCTATTAGACACACGGAGTCTTCTCCAAATATAACTTAGGAGGATAAATTTAAAATAAATTGTTCTATCATAAAATTTTTCTCCATGGGGTTCTCTTTAAAGTTAATGTATATTTTGACAAAAGAAAATGATTCGTTCTTGAATGTTATGGTATAATTCTTGACAAAATTTGTATCAATCGTGTCTAAGTGAATTGAACCATACGACTAAACGAAAATGCTCACCCGCCCGCGGTGGGCATTTCTTAATGCGCCCGCGCTTGATGTGGCATGCCACGTAGATAAATATTAAAACTTAAATATTTTTTATTAATTATCACTTTCCGACTAGGGTTTATTGGTTAGGGTATAGTTTAATATTATTTAATAAATAATAATAATAAAAATAAAATTAATAAAAAAACGAAAAATATAGTGACTCGTATGATGATGTGTCAATGATGTGGCATTGCCACATTAACCGTGGGCGCATTAAGATGTGCCCATCGCGGGCGGTGGAGCGCTACTCTACGACTAAATGCCCAACAAGAATCATAAATGAAGAAGTCCGTCCAATAATTTTAAATTCTACTAATAATAATCAATAATAATTTTTAGTAAGTTTTGCTTTAACCTTGGGAAACGACAAATTATGTCGTTAGTTACTTCGAGTTAATTATAGGAATTAAGGTGAGATTAGGACAGTTAGATTTAAACATTAAAAATTTATTAATTAATTATGTTTAAATTTTATATTGGTTATATTAAAACATACTCCCTCTGTCCCACCTTAAATGTCTCATAACTTTTCGCACCGCAAACTAAAACAACTTTAATTTAACACTTTAATTCATATCTACCCAATTTTCTCTTTCTCCAACTACTTTACTTTTTCCTTATTTTTCACCCAAAAGTGAAAATTAGACATTTCAACTGGGACGTCCCAAAATAGAAATTGAGACATTTGAGCTTAGACGTAGGGAGTAAAATAAATGAGGCAGCCAGGTGAGATCGCACTAAAGCTCTTCTCATGACTGACTGAGTATTTTATAAGAAGAACATTTATTTATTTATTTAACTTTTAGAGAAAGTTTAAATTTTATTTTAATTATTTTTTATTTGTGTATGCGACATATCCCTTCTCCAACCTCATCACTTTCTGTGCGTCCCATTCCATTTTACAATCTCTCTCTCTCTCCCCGACTCTGCAATGTATAGTTAAAGGCGGAGGAGTGAGAATCGTTCTCTACTACTTTGGCAACTTTACTGCAATTTGGAATCCAGTCTCTAACTTCTCATTCTCCCTCTCCCACCATCGTTTCTACAACCCACTAATTATTATCCGGACAAACCAAGAAAATCGTTCTTCTTCTTATTCGCAAGATGCCACATCTTGATTTCTTGAAGAAATTCAAATTCTTGAAGCCACCGGATTTCACGCTTGGCGTTCTAGGCTGCTTCTCCTTCTGCCTCTGCTTGATTCTTTGCTTCTTCCTACTGGACTACAGGGTAGTGGAGAATTCTCATGGGAATTCCTCGTTGATGACGTGGCTGAAGTCGAATAGTTCGCTGCCCGGAGTGAAGAAAGTGGGGTTTCTCGAAGCAGGTGGTGATGGATGTGATATCTATAGTGGGAGATGGGTGTGGGATGACAAGTATCCTCTCTACCAGTCGAAGGATTGCATGTTCTTGGATGAGGGTTTTAGGTGCAGTGAGAATGGCAGGCCTGATAACTTCTATACTAAGTGGCGTTGGCAGCCCAAAGACTGCAACTTGCCAAGGTTTGTGTGTGTGTGTGTGAGGTGTGAGAGAGATAGAGATAGTTTGGATTTGGCAAATCTTGTGGAGTTGTTGAGTGAATGAGGTGCCATGTAGTCTTTGTGTATGTGGGCTTGAATATTTTGTTCCAAAATATGCTTATGGTGTGCTGCTGTGCGGTGAGTTGATGATTTAAATCAGTAATCATGAAATATTTGTGTATGTGTGTATGAGAGAGACCGAGAGTAAAGTTTAGGTAGGCAAGTTTTGTGGAATTTTTTAGTGAATGAGGTGTCATGTAGTTTTTATGATATTTGTGCCGAAATTTGCTTATGGTGTGCTGCTGTATGGTTAGTTGTTGATTATCATGTCATAGATGTGCGCATGTGTGGGAGAGAGGGGGAGAGGGTTTCGATTGGCAAACCTTGTGGAGCTTTTGTGTAAAAGAGGTGCCATATAGTCTTTATTTATGTGAGCTTGCTTGAATATTTTGTGGCAATATTTTCTTATGTTGTGTTGTAGTGTGATGAGTTATTGATGAGTGAAATATGAAATCATCAAATGTTTTCCTATGAATGAGTGTGAGAGAGAGAGAGAGTTTAGATTGACAAATCTTGTGGAGTTTTTATGCATGTAGCGAATGATGTACAGTGTAGTCTTTATGCACGTGGGCTTTAATATTATGTGCCAAACTTAAGGTGTGCTTCTGTAGGTTTAGTTATGATGATTGATATTTGAAATCATGAAATGTTTGTTTGTTGTGTGTGTGTGCGTGCGAGTGAGAGAGAGAGAGAGCTATATTGGCAAATGATGTGCCCAAATGTGTGTATGATTGATGATAGGAATTTGATGTTCTTTCTCAATATATGATGTATGGTGGATGCAAGAAAACAGTGAAATAATGATGTAGAACAAAAAACAATGGGTGATGGGTTTCATAGTAGAGGTTTGTACAAAATTTTATTATGCAATAAGAAGGTTATTATTTCTGCTTGTTGGTTATCTACCAGGTGGAGGTGTCCCTAAGAGCTTTGTTTCGATGATGTTGAATGTGCCATCACTACTCGTTGATGTGTGTTGGGTAAATCTCATTTGTACTGCAAGGATGGATTTTAACTCGGTACTGTTACTATTAAGATAGCGATTAGTACACATTTAGGATATTTGAATCATTTCATGTGATAACAAGTCATGATCACAGTATACAAATCTGCCGTGTGTAATATTATTGATAACAAGTCATAAATGTGAGTCGTTGGAGTCGATGTGCTCTGTATTAACTCTGATGTGTTAGATTTTGGCAATTATGATTGAGTTTGAGTAAATTCACTGTCCTCTTCCCTTTACTATGTGTTATTTCCATTCTAAGTAAATGTATTGCTGGTAATTAACTGGCGGTAAAGGATAGAATTGTCCACGTCCTTTTTCTTAAATTTGGTTTGACATAAATATTTTAAGAAGCTGCATATATTTACTACATTTGGGCAGTGCATCAATATTGGTCATAGGTCTTGGTTTGATCACAGAAGGTTGTAGAATATCGTGTTCGTAATATCATATTATTCATTCAAATAAAATCTTCGCAAATTAATAATCCAAATAATATAGTCATGAATGCACAATGCATATGTTTTTTTTCCAATTTGTTTGTTTAAATTTAAATGATTGAATTATGCCTTCAGTTCTTTGGTTCTTCAAATAATATGCATATATATGGTAGTTTCTGTCTAAATAACATACTCCCTCTGTTCCACTAAGCATGACACCTTTTTTTCCGGCTTATTAAAGAGAGTGTATAAAGTAGTATAAAAGTGATAAAAGTGGTAGGATCCACAGCTTTTTGAAGAGATAACTTTTACTATTTTTGGAATGTGTCAAGTTTAGTGGGACGTCCCAATAAGGGAAGTGTGTCAAGCTTAGTTGGACGGAGGGAGTACTATTTGTTCGTTTTAAACTATTTGATTCAAACAATGTTCACCATTTCTGCATTTTACTCGGTTCAGATTTGATGCCAAAGTCATGTTGGAGAATCTGCGAGGCAAACGGGTAGCATTTGTTGGAGATTCTATTGGTCGAAACCAATGGGAGTCACTTCTTTGTATGCTATCCTCAGCGGTTCCAAACAAGACTTCGATATATGAAGTAAATGGGAGCCCAATCACAAAGCACACAGGCTTTTTGATCTTTAAGTTCGAAGACTTCAACTGTACCCTTGAGTACTACAGAGCTCCGTTTCTAGTGTTGCAGAGCCGGCCACCAGTTGGCGCTCCCGAAAGTGTGAAAATGACACTGAAGCTGGATCAAATGGATTGGAGCTCGTCGCGGTGGACGGGAGCGGATATTCTGATTTTCAACACCGGACACTGGTGGAATAACGAGAAGACCATTAAAGTGTACATCTCTTATTCTCCTAGTAACTGTCACATGCCTTTTCAATGTATTATTAACTATTTCATTCATTTCCTATATGTATGTATGTGTTTATATCTTGAGTTTTAACAATTTGTTTATAGAACAACCTTAGTGTCTCCAAAGAGATGAGTGTTGTGTGGCGGTAAGATCATAAGCCAAAAATTTGAAATTCTTATTTTGTTTAGGGGATGTTACTTTCAAGAAGGGATGGAGATAAAGATGGAGATGAGCGTTGAAGATGCTTTCCATAGATCTATCCTTACGTTGATGGACTGGATCGGTCGTGAAGTAAATCATTCAAGAACTCAAATGATCTTCAGAACCTATGCTCCGGTACATTTCAGGTATATTCTCCACACTCGACCTTGAATTCCTGCTCAACTATGGATTCAGACAAAATGTGCTTATTTCATCTATTAGAAGTATAATTGGGCCCAATTTCCCCCTTAAAATGTCTGACTAAGGGGAGGGGATACCTATATATATTGGTTTAGAACTACCATCCTCCACCAATGTGGGACAAGACAACTTTAACATCATCCATCACACATATTCTCCAATAGAGTTTGTTGTTGTTTCACATCTATGGATGATTGGTACAAGTCAAGGACATTGTAGTAGGTTCTTAAATTTCCTCGACAAGTGGTAATCATCTGTAGATCCAATATAGCAAGAACCGTGAATTTAATCTCATTGATTGGACAGCGGAGGGGATTGGAACACCGGCGGTGGCTGTGACCTGGAAACAGTCCCCGACTTCACTGCATCTCGAGTGTCATCCGAAACATGCATTGAGTTCAAAACTGTCGTAAATGCAATGTCAGAGCGTCAGCGAATTTCAGATATGGAATTATTGAACGTGACTAGCATGACGTCCCAAAGAAGAGATGGCCACTCTTCTGTGTATTACTTAGGTCCTTTAGTCCGACCCTCTCCACTTCAACGTCAAGATTGCAGCCACTGGTGCCTCCCTGGTGTCCCTGATTCCTGGAACGAGCTTCTTTATGCTGTTTTACTCAAACGAGAGGGGAACAATTCCACGAAACCTCCTCATTCCTCCATTAGCAACATCACAAGATCGAAATGGCCTACTATTCGAAACGTAGGCAGGTGAAAACTTGAGGTTCCATGCGTGATCTACATTCTTTGTCCGGAAGATGGTAAAACAAAGCTTCGTGTTTTGACCAATCGAGTTCAAACATTCCAGCGCAGTACATCAGAGCACAACTCACTGCTGTGCAAGCGGAGACGTGTGTAGAGTAATTCAGATCCCATTTAGGTAAATATAAATTCTTGATACGTATCTTTGGAGGAATCAGTTTGTGATGGTTGAGAAATGCATAGATTTAGAGCTAGATTTTGTGTATATTTTATTCAAATTGTTTTTGTTGCCTGAAATGAAGGGTAGCGTTCATGGTTTTAGAACTAAATGACACGGCACAATCTCCACAACTTTATCTTCAAAATCCATTCAAGTAAAATATTAGTTTCTCTCTTCCACTTATATAACTCATAACATAATCCATTTTCGCAATATTTTTACTTCATTCATGACACCAACTCAAAATAAAATATTTTTCTTTTATTTTCGTTAATTGTATATTATATATATACACATATATTTAAAAATATAATTATATTCATTATTTAAAAGTTTTAATTTATGATTATAATAATTATTTATTTCATAAAGTTAAAATAAACAACGGATTTATTAATTCAATACCAAATACATATGAAATGTATATATAATTGAAACGAAATAAACCAAACTATAAATAGATGCATTAGATAATAAACTCAAACGCTGGGTTAGTGACCACAATTGTTTGTCAAGAAGAAACCCAACAATGGGTAACCTAAAAAATTTGGATAATTTTGAGAATTTGGATAAACTTTAGAATTTGAAAAATTATTTGAATTCATGTTTTTTGAATTGAAATAAAATTGAAATATTGAGAAATAGGTGACGAAATAAATGATCATCGATTGTGCTTCAAAATATATGAATATATATCATTCTATTTATAGAGAATTTAAAATCATAAATTTTTATATATTTCTTTATATTTTATTATTAGTATTATTTAAAATAATCAATATATACAAACTAAAATTAATATATTTGAGTATCCAATAAAATGGTGCCAAGTGGAACCATATTATTGATAGCCCAATTTAATATGAAAGATTGGCTGACCAACCCAAAACTTGAGTGTCATCCATTCTCTTTTTTCATTTTGATTTAATTTTAATCTCACTCTTTTGACATGCAGCTATGAGTCTACAACAACAATTTGAATGTGATAAATATATATAGTCTTAAATCAAAGCTCATTTGGGGTGTTTCCCTTATATTGTTGAACTTGATTTCAGTTTTTGTTAGAATTGTACTAACCGGCTCAAAATGAAAGCAAATTAAGGACATAAAATAGAAGCTTCATACATTAAAAGATAATAAGATTTGCAGTAATTTTTTTTTTAATTTTTCACAAATAACAAATTTAAATCTTTTTTTCGTTTGATAAAGTAAAAATATAATTTTTTTCAAATATCGATATATATCGTCATATATTGTACCCTGATATATACCGAAAATATTGATATATATCGTTGTTTTGGTATATACATATATATTTATAATATTATATATATATATATATATCTTTAATTTAAATTGTAAAAGAATTTTTTATCATAAATTATGAATTATAATTAATAAATATTGATAAAATATTACAAAATATTTGAGTTTATTGATAATTGAAAATATTGAACAGAACCTTATAATTATTATTTTAAATACTAATTATGAACTATACTCTATACATTTATGTTACAAAACTATAAAATTATGATATAATTACACGATCTACTAAATTATTTTTAAAAACGAACATATCAATCTAAATAATTATATAACTAATTACAATAAGATGATAATATTTATTATCCAAAAGTATGCTTTAAGAATATAAGTGTTTTATATTATCATATAATTAAACCTACTTGATTCTAAATATAATATTCCATCTGTCCCACAAAAGTAGTCCTCCTTCTTTTTTACACTCAAACCAATATATTCTTTTATTTAGTTTAATACCATTTGCATTTTAGTTATAAAATTTGTCAAAAAAGGAAATGAGACTACTTTACAGAGACGTCTCAATCGAGAAAGAGAGATTACTTTCGTGGGACGGAGGGAGTATAAGTTATATATATAATTAATGAAAATATATATAATTTCTTCTAATATATCATGCTCATATGACCGTATTAGTAATGTTATGATCCATATATCAAAATTTAGTTAGTTATAAAATAATACAATTAGTTTATATTTTGGTAATCGATTATTTGATATTGATGGTTCATCCTGTTGGGTCTCAGTAAGAGCGGGTATGGTATATGGGGTGTTAGGGTTTGTATACCTCAAAACATGTTTTATGTTTAGACGATGTAGCAGACTTGTTTTCAATTTCATTGTAATGAGAATAAATGTTTCTATCATTAATTTGTTATTTATTATCTTTATATATTGAATTGCAAACAAGTCTATTTTCTGCGATTGTAAGGTAACACAGTCGGATCCTTTGTAGTATAAAACTCGTAGTCTAGACAGACTTGGACAGTCTAGCCGGTAAAGGCTTCGGTATCATTTGATGTGAGAGCTGACCTTAGCCCGCAGAATGTTATCATTATGTATAAGCTGATACACATGCTTTGCATATACATATTGAGAGGTTTCACAGTAAGATAAGTTCTACGTGTTGTTGCTTAGAACGAGGTCTCAGAAATTAGTTATTTCTCTATTTGTGACGATGATATTAGTATATGCGGCTAATTAGACGCTGCTTTGATTTATCTACACTTGCGGGTTTTTCGTAACCTAAAATAGTGATGTCTTGGGTGATAGTGATTAGCTTAGCTAGAAGTGCTCGATTATCAGTCGAACATAATCGCGTCTCGATTAACACGAGTTGATTAAATCCACGTGAGACGTTCAGAAAGGTTTATTGCATAAGAAACCCGACCGGTTGGAATTTATTCTGTATGTAATAATTAAGGTTTGAATCGGATCACTCACGAATAAATATATTAATTAATTATGAGTTGTCAACAAACTCAATTAATTAATGAATTTAGTAAATTTTAAACGCGAAAAATAATTAATGACAAGAGGGTTACATCCGTAATTTGGATGAATTAAGATAAGTTCAATATTTATCCTATAGTGGAGTTGATAAATATTTATAATGAAATTATACTTTATTGCATTTTCATGAAATAATTAATTTGAAGTTAAATTAATTTGAATTAATTAATTTAAGTCTAAGTTGGACCAAACAATTAATTAAATTTAATTGGGCTCAAAAGTGACTTGGAAATTAATTTAATTAAGTTATGGATTTGACTAAGTCAAATTAATTTTGAATTATTCAAAATTCAAATTTGAATATGGAATTGTAGAATGATAAAAGTGAGAATTTAAATTCTATTATTTGGGGTCTTATCTATTCACCTTAGAAACCCTAACCTAGCCCAAAATATCTATAAATAGAGAACATTAAAGGGGCTGAAATTCGCTTCTCCCCTACACATATTTTCAGCCAACACAAAGAGAGATTCATCTCTCTATTTTCGAAAATTTATGGAGTATTAAACTGCTTTAATTTTCGTTCTTGTTCTCCTAAAATACTTAATAAATTATTCACTCACATGATATTCAAGTAGTAGATTGAGAATATGTTAGAAGTTTCCAAGGTAGGATCGAAGGAGATCAAGTGAAGATTCATACGGTGTGGATAGTTGTTCGGTAGCTAACGATTCAATTCGTTTCTCCTCAAGCGAAGGACTAGCGAAGGAGAAAGGTATAATTATTTAAGTTCTGCAATTATATTCTCCTATGTGGAATTATGTGATTAAGAATTAATTATTTATGCGATTAATTAAACTTGTGGATCCTGCGCATTTATGAGCCCCTCATATGGGTTCTATCATGGGGATGAGGAATACACCACACTCCAATTTTTTGCGCGGTTGCTTGATCAGTAGGTTGAGATACAGTAACGTTGTCTTGGACAGATCAACAATATAAGATACCAGTTTAACTCCTCTGACACAGAGTGAGTCATCTGCTCAAATAACTCTAAACACAGATAGATTGATGATATGTGCACTCAACAGCTAGACTGTGTTTACACAGAACATGTGCGGAAGATGTGTGATTTATTGGTTGTTCTTATACTTCAAAAATATTTTTTTTATTACCAATTATTGTTTAAGAGATTGATTCAATAATGCATAGCTTGCAAATTGTGATTTGCTCTTTGGTGAAGTGATAAACACATATGGGTGGTTTGGTTTGTTTAATAGGATTGATAAGATTGATATGATTATAACCTTTAAATCTCTACTTTCTTATCCAAAATCCTCCTTTTTCCTTATGAATTTAATCCATTTTTATGTCCCTTAATCACTCAAATGCTGGATTATTTAATCCATTTAACTTGATTTTTTAATCAAGCATTTGAGTGATTAAAGAGCATAAAAAATGACTAGATTCATAAAGAGAGTGTTTAGTGTGTTTTTGTTACATTTTAACTCGTTGTGTTGTTGTGTGTATGTCTTTGTTTTTATGTTTTTCGTATTATTTTGGTTCGTTTTTACGCCGGTTCTTATTTTGTAGTGTATGATGCAAGGTGGTGTGAAAGATGATGGAATTGAGCTAGGAGTAGTGCGGAAGAGGTCATGGAGCATAGCCGAACGAGGAAGAGGCGAGACAAGCATGGCGCGGGATGGAATCGAGCACAAGGAAGCTGGCCGTGCAACCAGCGATCGCTGGGAGTGTCGCTGCAGAAACATCAGAAAGCAGGACCCAGCGATCGCTAGCCCTGTAGTTCAAACGGGGACAGAATGTCATAGCCAGCGACCGCTGGCTTCCCAGCGGCCGCTGGCTGGCAGTTCTGTGCGGGATTTAAACTCGTTTTTGGCATCATTTGCTCTCTCTCTCTCACCCCCTATGTAACTAGAACCTCTAAAACACTTAGTTTTTACTGCTTTTCTAGTTTAGGATTAGAGAATTCCAATGGATTGAAGTGGATTCCGACTTTGGATTCTTACGTTTCAATTAGTAAGTTTCCTTCTTATTGTTTCCTTTTATGATTCTACTTTGTATATGATGCTTGGTTAGATTTTACTTGGATTGGATGTTTATATTTTTATTTGATGTTTGTTTGATCTATGCCCTTGATTAACTTGTTTTGTATGGAATTTAATGCTTGATCACCATTGAATTCATATGTTTATGTTAAGTAAATTGATCATTTTGCTTGACATAAGACCTAGGGTTAATCAACATTATTCTGAACCGGAAATGTAAGAATAATATTCTATATGAGATTAAATAATTACTAGAGGTGTGAACTGTATACGAAAGTAACGATCACGGCTTAGTATATCAATACGAAAGTAATTTGCTAAGCAACCTTTGGTATTTTTAATTGAATATGGATGCATGATCAATTAGACATTGAATAGGAGTTGAGCATCTTATCCTAAAGCTTCAATCCCGTTGGGATTCGTTTAGGTACTTTTAATATTTATTTCTTTATTATTATACCGTATGACCATAGTATGTTTAGGATTTCTCTTTTCTTGTTTTAATAACACTTAGGATTAGAACGCCCTGTTAAGCTTTCCATCGAGATCCGACCGGGGTTAGCTTGCTACATGCAATCGACCTCGTTATAATTTGCGAGAACCTTGAGTACACACTTTAGGCTAAACAGAGAGGGATGATTATGGATAAGAAGGTAGAGATTTAAAGGTTATAATCCTATCATAGAAACCAAACCACCTCATAATCAAATAATGCAATAACAGTACAGGATACCACAACTAATTCACGACTACCCGAGGCATAAAAGAAGCATTTCTACGGGATCCCAAAACCATCCGAATTGATGTCAATCTCAATGACCAAGAATTGACAATTGACATGGTAAGTAACTCTAGAATACACAGAATCTCTTTCCTTTGTTCCTTACCTTTCTGAAAATGGAGATCGGATCATTGCGCCATCTCCAAGTTCAACTTCACTAGCCACCCACATTGGAAGACGACTAAGAACAAGATGAACTTTCCTTTATTGATGCTTAAATTATGAGGAATATAAAGGATACACAATATTTAAAGTGGTTCGGGAAACCCCCTACGTCCACGGTCGATCAAAACAAGATCGATGAATCCCTTAACATTGGATTCATCTATTTTTTATCCTAGTTGATTACGAGCTCACTCTCGCTTATTTATACTCGTGGAGGACGAGATTACCATTTTCTTATTTAAACTCGCCGAGTACGAGATCTGGTTTAGTTTACAATCGTTTTTCCTCGAAACTTTTAGGCTATGGAGGATTCTAGAACTATGACTTTGAACGCTCAATCCTAATGTAAGTTTTAGCGAGTTTTCTCTAGAACAATGGTGATTTGTCTCTCTATAATACAACACTAAAGAATAAAGAACTATCTAATATAGTATTGAATGAACTCTAAAATCTTAAAAAAAAATTGTAGCGTTGAAGCTTTTTCTAGCAAAGTGATGAACACCATTTCTGAAGAAGGCATGGAGTATTTATAGGCCAATTCAAAAATACAGTCATTGCACCATATAATGATTGCATTGATTGCAAATATGGTCATTGGATGTTGACTGTACTTCTAGCTATTGGAGATTGTCTTATGTGTCATATGACATGACACATTACCGGTGGGTTGTGGTCCATTTAGGAAGATCGTGAGCTTCCTCCAAATATGCCTAAAAAGATCTCACTGAGAACACATATCAAATCATCTCTTAATCTGTGTTTTGAGTTGTCTCCTGACCATCTGCTCTTCTCGATCTGTCCATCTCGATCAATCCACTGGCTTCTTTGCTAGTTTGTTGTAACTTCTAGGATGATGCTCTAAATCCTAGTCAAGAAAATCAGGTTAATCCTATGAACATATCATTATTTCGATCTGTTCTTACACTTTGACCAACATGCTACAAACAATAAGGTCAAGTTTTATTGTCAAAGTTGTTATATTATCAACCTGTCATTACATGGCAGCTGACCTGCTATACAAAACACCGATGATCTCTTATGGACACAATATATTCTTACTCGATATGTCCTTACATTCAAATCGAACAATTAAGTATAACTCTAACTAGACAAAACATGAAATACAGATCGATCTCCTACGGACCAGATTGTTAACTCGAACTGTTCTTTAACATTATGTATAGCATTTAAACATCTAAGCATCATATAATCATTTATGCACACAAGGTTAAACATAACACTATGGTTTCATATCATCAAAACACATGAATAATAATTTATGCAATCATAAAAAAAGTTTCTAACAATTTCCCCCTTTTTGATGATACTGAAACCATCACAATAAAATCAATCACAATAATGTACAGGTGTTAAAATACATACCTTGTTACCTGGACTAATCTAGAATTTGATCTGGGTTGCTGGTTTGCTTCTCCCTTAACCATGTTTACATCTTTTTGATATTATCTTAAAGATCATATACAAAAGGATTTTAAAGTAGGAAATAGGAAATAATCTCAACCGTTTAAGTGGATGATCGGACGGTTGAGATCTTAGCCGAGTTTTTCATGCATTGTTATACTACAATGCAGGCGCAATTTTTATTTTATAGTAATTAAGGGCAAATCAGTAATTTAATTGTTAAATGCATTGTTTTTAACTGGTAAATGCATTGTTTTTAACTGTAAAATGCATTGTGAAGATGTAATTGAGTTATGCATTGCATTTAACTATTAAGTGCATTGTATTTAACTATTAAATGCATTATATTTTGAACGCGTATGAACGCGTATAGGGGATTTTTTACCAAAATATCCTTCGTGCATCGTTCAAAGCGATGGAATGCACCGCCTTTTTAAGTAGATCAGATCCGTCCGATCATCCAAATCAATGGCCCAGATCATTTCCTATTTCCTACTTTAATTTCTCTTTTTACCTGAACCACTCCCTATATATATATATATATATATATATATATATATATATATATCCTCTTTTGACATGTTATGATCTTCAATCTTTGTCCTTAATGATATGCCTTAATCTTGTCCCTTTTTCGGCATTAACATTTTTTTTCTCCATATTTTCCCTCGTTTCGTGGTAGGAGAGATTATCCTTATCTTTCCCCATTTTTGGCATTATAAAAATGTTCAAAAAAAAAGTTCTCAATTGAATAAGTGGAACTTGATTTCCCCCATTTTCTCGGCACATAATCTGTGCAGCTTGATCTTCAGCGGTCACATGATTTTTGGATATTTTTCTATTAAAGAAACTTTTTCGAAGCGAAACATCGAGATGGTCAAGAGTCATCACTTTGCCATGAGTTGTAGGCTTCTGAATCCAAATCCAATTGTTTGCTAGCTCAAAATATGTAATTCTTTGTTATTGATATTCGATATGTTATTTTCGAACTGTATCAAAACATGACGAACCATTCCATCTTGTTGATATATCATTATCAAGTATGCTTTGGGGTGCAATGATGGACTGCTAGCTCCTGGTCCACTTGGTCTGTTTCCCCTAGCTGTGTAATCATCTCCTTGAGCTTGATACCAATTGTTGCAAATCTGATCTTTAATCCATTGTCATATCTTGTTGATCTCTTAATACAATACCAGATGATTAGCCTGATACTGCGTTTTAGGTTTGTCATATATATAATCTGGAGATTGATCTGTTGGGGTGACCTGGTTGCCTCAACCTCATCTCTATGTGAGTTTCATGGGCATCTTGTCTCTTTCTATTTAAGATAGTCTGCATCCATGAATTTAATTAGTGTCCTCAATCTAGTTTACTTAGCAACATTAAATCAAGTATGAATAATTTCAATGATAAAACAAATAATTCATTTATTAGACGTGTTAAGCAGAACAACTTAACATTGATAAGTACAAGAAGATGGAAAAATAAGAGAATTTGAAAATTTAAACATCTAGGTGATACAAACTTAAGCTAGTTCCCCCTTAATTTGTTATCTCTTAATAAATTGTTGTTAGAATGAATTGTTGAGAGCAGCTTTGATGAATGCAATATGCAGTTTAGCTCGAGATGCAGTCAATATATTATGCTCTTGATTTGCATCACGATTTGTGTACTGCTTCTGTGTTTGACATTCCCTCTTGATTAATAGTCTTTGAACTTCATGGGGTTTAAATGTTTCCATTGTGTTGTAAAGTATGTTGGACATAATTGCTAACATGGCAAAAGGGAACCATCATAGAAGAATTACACACAGTGGCGGACGCAGGATCCGAACTAAGGGGCAGCAAAAATGCAAAAGACTATAACAAAGTATATTATATAAACAATTAGGAAAGGTTTAACCTATAATTCGCCTCGACAATCCGCCATCTTCTCAAACTTATGCATAATAACATAATTAGAAATACAACTGAATACATCCTTTTCAATATAGACCACCAAACTATCATTCATCCATTCATCCATTCATCACACATTCGACATGCAACTGGCAAAACTAGTTCTAAAGTGATAAGTCTATAAACTAATGGATACATTAAATTTCTTCCAGTTTCAACCAATTTTTTGGCAAGATCACCGAGCCCTTTTACATCAGAAGTATCAATTCTTAAACGCACATCCAACACAAAATTTTCGAGTTGATCCGACAACGCCAAAAGTTCTACGCCTTTAAAATCATTTGGATATTATTCAACTAGTTGAACTAACTTTTATCTGTCAAAAGCTTTTTATTAATTGAACATTTGTATAACTTTTATTAATATTGTTTAATGTTTAAAAGTTATTAAGGGTATAATAGACATTTCAACTAAAAAATTAAGGGAAGGCAATTGACCCCCCTTGGCTGCACTTAAATCCGCCACTGATTGCACATATAAATTGCACAGTATTCGCCCAACACCTAGGTAATGATAATTAGTATTCCCTCTATCAGGCCACAAGAGATCTAGCACGCAGATTAAGAAAGTAAAGTGTTGTGTTTTAAAAAAGTAGGAGAGATGTATTTTAAAGGTAAATTTTTTTTTCTTTTTAAAAAAGTGACTACTTTTAGTGGGACGTCCCAAAAAAAAAACGTGACCATATTTAGCGGGACGGAGGGAGTATTATTCTTGATAACACAATGTGTGGCAAAGAATGCACATCGGTCAGCAGATTCAAGAACAAGTTGAGCTATATAAATCAAATTATGAGTGAAATTTGGGGCGCACAAAATATTCTGCAAGGTAATATCAGCATTCAACTAAGCAGAACCGATGTAAGTCACCTTATTAATTGTGCCATCCAATAAATGACTATCTTGCGACACATCGAGCTTGTAGATGAAACTAAACAAAGTAGATGTGTAACAAATTTGAGTGCTTGCCCCTCAATCAAATCCAAGCATCATCTGCTAATCCTTGATCAGCTGTAAAAGCATAATGTCCATCAAATAGAGAATCCAACAGTTTATATTTCTGTATAGTCATCATAGTCCCCATGAATTTGGCGATTTCGATGTGTATCATTTTACAGAGCTCATTCTTAGAGTCCATGTCTCTATGATTTTAAATACTTGAGTCTCCATTTGCTAGAGTATCAACAAAATTGAACTTCTATTTACCCTTTATAACTTTTAATTTTGTACCAATCAGAGTAACCATGAACCTAGAAACATTCACTCTCTTCATGCCATGTACCGTTGCAATGGTATCAAACTTCAATATTACGCTAAGTGATAAATTTTTGGAATTGTGTGAAAGTAGGATACTCAAAATTCGGGGGTCAAAGAGTTTTAGAAAACATTTTTGGTGGGAAAAAATGTGAATGAAAGACCTCATGACTGAATTGAATTGGATCCATGAATCTAAGAAATTGTGAGAATTCTTGATCTCTCTCAATATCTCTCGCAATTAAAAAATCCAGGATTGGAATTGATGTCCTTTCATTGATTCCTCTTAAATTGCATTGATTTATCCGAAAGATTTCATTTCAATTGAAATTTGGTTATTCACCATGTACGAGGATCCCCGTTAAGCATCCATGGCTGAATGGTTAAAGCTCCCAACTCATAATTGGCAAATTCGTAGGTTCAATTCCTACTGGATGCACGCCAATTGGACCCTCTAATAAGTCTATTAGAATTGGCTCTGCATCAATGAAATCTCATCACCCACACATAACGAATTGGTATGTTATATTTATATCATAATATATGAACAATAAGAAATAACATTCTTATTGAGACTAGAACTCATAAGTAACCTCAACCTAGATGTTAATGAAATAAGTTATATTCATTGTGGGCAATTGATCAATGAATTAGATATAACTTCTCGATGCATCATAGCTCTCATTTAACCAAGCAAAAAATAACATCAATCGCTGCTGCTCTTCACCTTTATTTGAGGTACTACATGTACCGCACACAGTGTTTAAAGGCGCCAAGAGCATGTCCAATTCATCCCACATAGTAGTTAATCAATTGAAATAAATAAGGACCCTTTCATTTTCATGCATGAAGCCACTTATTTCACGCTCAAGTCCATAGATTTAGTGTCATTGCTTCGACCAAAGTGTTGGTTTAAAGCATCCCATAGCTTTTTAGTGCTATCGATATGATTAAAAGCATTGAACATCTAATTCGAGTTCAAATTAATCATGCAACACGACACTATATAATCAGACTTAATCCACAAATTATAATATGGTGAAGTCATAGATGGTTAAGAAAAACTTTCATCTTAGTTCCAATTTTATTTTCGCGCCCAACACACAACGAATCAACCAACTCCAATTTAAAATTTTGGTTCGTGTGAGATGTGCAAATACCAATTGCATTCCAGGATGATAGCCATATGAATAAATAAAATTTCCTTGATTTTTTTTTTATCGTCGAGCATCATAGATTCAGTATCATCAGTCGTAGCATGATGTTGATTGGGATCCGTGGCTTGGAAATTATCTAGATTTGAATTCTACTTGGGGAGATTTGATTCATTCTGAATTAACGAATTTATAATGAAAGGGCTCACTTTGACCATTAAGAGTAGGGAACTCTGTCTTTGTTTCTATCTCATCGTATCCCATTTTGTTATGTGAGATTTGAAAATGATTGTCAATACCTCCGTTTGGGTTCTGGATAATCCTAGGGATATTTAGAACTAGCCAAATAAGAATTTTCAGATGTATTAGCACTTGCTAATGTGCCTTGAATGATCCACATCTTAAGGTTAGGTGCCGATAAGTAGATTGAATTATCCATGTGGTTGATAGCTCTCATAGCCATGCACAATCTTCGCGCTGCTTCTCTCCTTCTCCAATTTCATCCTCCAACAACACATTTCAAGGTACGCGACGATTCCTCGCTATTAGAGTTAGATGACTAGATCAAAACACAGACATCTGATACCGTGTAGAAAATGAGAGAGTAGCGAAAGCAATTACCCATACTTTCTATAAATTAGCATGAAAAGGTAACTAAAGTATCTACAACTCCACTTTTTTATAGTGGTTAAGAGAAAAGAAAAGATTACTCGCAATTAAGTAATTACTTTCTAAGATGGTTTTGGAACAAGCAATAACTAGTGAGTACTAGAGACCAGATTACTAGAGACCAAATCACTAGAGGTCAGATCACTTCATTAATGAGATGATCAACTCGATCTGTACTAGACCCCTGAAACATCACATGCTGTAACATGGCCTTTTCCTTACGACTTGCTACACATTCTTCAAATTAAATATTTAAGTTGTTCTCTCTCGTGATATTGTCATTGTTATGATTTATTACACTCAAATAGATTATACTTTTTCAAAATTTCTATAAACTTTGAAAATCGTCTAAAATTTCTTGAACTTTTCATTTCTTACAATTTTATGATAATTTTATTAAATTCCCATATTCGTATGTTGCAACATTTTCCAAAGTTTTCGGTGTCATATAAATAAAATGAACATGATTATGACACTATTGTACAAATTGTCTAAGTATGGATTATAAATTAAACTCTCTCCAAAATTCCAGTTTAATTAACTTGAGCATGAAATGAATTTGATGATACTTTTGTGCAAGACGTCCAAATTCCAGCCATTTTCTCTGTCGCATTTTAATTGATTCACTTTTTGAAGGACTGTCTCTAAATTAATTTTTTTTATTGCATAAAATCTTGTGCATGCCGGAAAGTATGAAATACCTGAAGTTGAACTTAAAACACTTGCATGCAGGCAATCAAACAAACATAACATCTAGATATCTCAACAACAAAGTTAAACAGAAATAGCTATAACAATATCCCAGACACAACTCACAACAAAACTACCAAATTCTTGAACGTAAGAATGAAATTGAAAAATAAAATAAATAAAAACCACAATCAAACGAACCTTAAAATTAGAAATTAAAGAAGAAACTCTAGCTAACATAGTGCTCGGTAGATGAATTTGAACTCAGAAACCTCACTCACCCACTAGCTGAACCAAACACTCGTACATTAATTAAGATTATTTATTGATTAATATTATATCATCATTCACTATCGCATTTGTGAATCAATATGTGAAGTGGCGGCTATTCTCCGGTTTAGATTTAGGTTGTATATTTCCTTATATAATACTTATATCCAAAACGCTAATAGTTTAGGATTTAAGTAATTATGACTAAGGAAAATATACACCCTAAACACTAACCTACTTAAAATAGCCAATGTCTTGATCAGAAAGAGTAGTTTTCATATCTCATGGTGCAATCAACCAAGGCTACCATCCCTCCGATTTTGGAGGCGCAGATGTCGGTGACAGAGGATCTTGCGGCCACAAGGCAGTCGGCACAGTCGTTGTACGACAGAGACGAGGAGCATGTGCCGTGGCCATAGCAGATGTCCGACGTCGACGGCGAGTGCGTGTAGTAATCGTAGCCTGCGTTGGGAGTGACGTTCATCAAATCCGCAAGAACGTAGACCACGTTGTTCGCATAAGGGTCATTTTGGGAATAGTCATTGTCATTGCAACGATATTCGTTTAGGTTTGTGTTTGGTGTGCATTTTGCACCCATCAACGTACCCATAATGACCCCAAGTAGGACAAGACACACACTCACACTTTTCATGCTTACTGCCTCTTCTCTCTAGATTTCTGTCTCTCTCTCTTGTGAAGTTTGATGAATATGATTGTTGGAGAAGTGGATGATATATATAGGAACTTACTTCATTGGTTGGAACGTACTTTCGACGTTTTTATATATTTATTAATGTTGCATTGTTTATCTAAAAATTAATTATTCTTTAATTTGTTTTGTAGTTGGCTTGAGTTGTGCGATTTTTGTTAACAACCTTGTAATGTTTGTGCGTGTGTGTGTTTAATTTTCTTATTTTTTAACAGCGAAAGATGTTCAATGAGGCTTTCCTTGTCATCTCATTTTTTTGTGGTTTGCAGTCTGAAGACTGCAGAAATATCCAAATGTTTTAAAAATCGAATGGATTATTCAACCGATTTCGTAAAAAGGATTATCGACTTACTAATTTAAACGGTTGAACCGCTTTAAAAAATCGAACAATCCATAATACATATAATATAATATTTTAAAATATATAAATATGAATATTTAAATAATTTATATGTAAAAAACTAAAATCAAAATTTACAAATTTATATATTTCATTAACTATAATATATATATTTTATTAACTATAATAGTTATTAGTGAATAGTATGGTCAATAAATATACATCATAAGATAATGATTTTATAAATTTATGTAAAAGAAAGCATGTATAAATATCAAATAATAATTATGAATTTGTCTTATCTTCGTTTTTTTTTTAATTAAATATTAACCACACGTTTCTAATTATATATATAAGAGAGATAAAAAAATGATTTCTTATGAGTTAATTAAAAATAAATTTTTAATATTAAATTATTTAGATCAATAATACATATTATGTTGGGAACCCCACAAACTTATTTATGTTTTGATGATATTTCTCGAAACTACATTTAGTCATTTCTTTCTAAGAAAACCAAGTGGTCACTGTCATCTATTAAGGAATGTCTAAGTATAAAAGAAGCAGATCGTTTTTAATTTTACGATCTGTATTATTCGAGTAAAAGACTTCCTGGACACAATGATTACTAAGATGACAAGTATTTTCTACATTGTATAGAGCTAGTTTCAAATGCATCGAGCAGATCGTTTTTGTATTAATAACGATCTGCTCCACACACTTGCAGCTCGCTGTCTTCGTTACTTGTTTTGGTTTTTGATTTCTAGAATATATTTTCACAGATCACAAATGTAAAAGTAGCTTGAAGTTTCAAACTTACTTATATCGATCTGCTTTTCTAAGACTAGAATAACTATGAAAAGGAAACAAAATACTTCTATACTTGTAAACTCATTACAAGAGGATGGGCAGCTCGTTCAATAGACATCACCAGCCCGCTGTCAACATAAGCAACAGATCGTTTTATCTAAAACGATCTGCTCATCATTTCTCTACGAATATGAAGTATTCAACATGGTTATAACCAAAGAAACATGGAGGAACATCTTGATAGACAACGACCTGCCATTGCATCAAGATCAAGTTGCTCCTCACAATAACTATGGTAGACTGCCGACATACCTAAATTTGTCACAAGTCAACCACTTAGTGTATTGTCACTTAAACAACATACTTTAAGGAATGAAGTACAAGAATATCAATTTCTAGTACGGTGAATCATTCCCAGTATGGCAATACACTGGAAAATCGCGTGAAAGGTGGAACAAGACTCTCATTTGGCAGCGCGTGTCTCAACAACACTGCCATGCATTTAATGCAGCCATTAATGCAAAGAAGAAGGACGTCTTCTTCTCCAACGAAAAGTTCCTGCAAAGGTTCTATTTATACCACCTTCACCTCCAGAAAGAAAAAAGAGAATTCAAGCTATCATACAACCATTACTCTGCTAAAATCTTCAAGCTCTCAACGTTCAAAACACTTCCATACATGAAGACTTCTCTGTAGTGTTTACAGTTGTTGAAGGTTTACTTTCTGGAAAATTGTTTTCTTACAAAACCTAAAGTTAGGATCTAGATTTGATCCAGTTGTAATCCTAGATTGTAGTTTTTCAATCTTAGGAAGAAGATTTGTAATCACAAGAAATTATCTAGGTTTGATAATTCTTGTGGCTCGTACTCAACGAGTAAAAAGAAAGGAGAAAGCTAGTAGATTTTCGATCTAGATTTGATTGAGCCGTGGACGTAGGGAAAGTTTATCCCGAACCACGTTAACTGCTTGTGTTCTTTATTTCTTATTTACTTCTCTTTTATCATCTTTATACTCTTGCATTCAAAACTGATTAGATAATATCTTCGAGTAAGAAAATGTTTTTTTTCATATTAAAAAAGAGCATTAACCACCATATTCCGTACACAACTTTAATCAAGTTTAAATCTGTATTTGTTAATTCTTGATTATTGTTTTCACTCATAAGGTGTTACTTGAGTAAGATTAAATCTTCCTGACAAGAAGATTTGTTATACTATTCTAAGTTATCTTATCGATTAAGTGTGTTTAAACCTTATACTTAACTTTAAAACACTGGAAAAGGTTGAATTGGTGTATTCCCCCCATACACCAATCTAGCTCTTTCGGGACCAACATATTAAAAGATAAATTTCATATAAATCTTATCTGTTTAAAATATGGAATTTGTTGTTTTTTATAAATTTTATAATATTTTTAGAGAATATATTAAAAATTATTTTCTTTTTTTTATATAAAATTTATCTTTACGACTAGAGTTTATTAATTAGGGTATAATTTAATTTTATTAAATATAAAATAATATAAATTTAGTTTTTTAAATATAATTAAAATTTATTTAGCAAAACAATGTAACATCCCGTAATTAAAGGTCTTGGCTAGTTACAAATCTAGCAAAAAGAAATTAATTATATCTATTGATTAAAAAATATGAAAGATTCATATTTATTCTTAGTTAATTCTAAAAGATTTATTTTTTAGTACAATAATCTCATATATATATATATATACATAAAGAGGAATGATATGCTGCGCTTCTAATGTGGGCGCCAAAGGTGCGAGATTACCAAGTCATATTATTGTTTTCTATTGTTTTCATATCTTTTAATATTTAGAAGAGGAATGATAATGGGGGCCAAATGTGCGCGATTACCAAATCATATTATTGTTTTCTATTATTTTGCATATCTTTTGATATCTATTTAGTTTTAATTTTTTACTTTTTAAATAATTACTTTTTTATATTTTTTTTTATCATTATTCACTTATTTCATAATATCACACATTCTAATCAATATTCATATGTTCATTTTTTAGATTTAAATAATTTAATTATTATAATTAAATTTATAAATTAGTTATGGTTAAGAAATTCTAATTAGAATTATTATATAACTTATTAATTTATTAAAACCCTAAACTTTAATGTCTATATCATTTAAAGTGTTATCTTTAATTTTTTATATATTAAAAAATTTACACCCTAATTGAAATTAAAAAATTGATAAAACCAAATCAAAAATAAAATAATAAAATTTCTTATTGAGATAGCTAAATTTAAGTGTATTCAACTCTAATTTTTATTAATAAATCCTGTTTAAATCTAAGTTTATTTTCTTACGAGCGACATATAATTATAAATTAGAAAAATAAAAAAGAAAATGTAAAATTCTAGAACTTAAAAACAAAGTGTGAAGTAAAATGAAAAAAAAATATGTGAAAGAATGATTTGGTGTAATCTTATGAAGTAATAAAGATAAACTAGAATAGAGGATAACTGAAAGAATGTGGAGTCGCTCAGCATTGTTGCTTAAGGGTGTCGCTCAATATATCAAAATTCAAATTCAGGAATGATATGATGTGCTCCTAATGTGGGTGCCAGAGGTGCGCGATTACTAAGTCATATTTGTCAACATTCAAGGGATGAAATCCCCACCAAAAATAGATCGTTAAAACCTGCAAATCAAATCAGAGAAAATTAGTCTATTGATTTTGGTCTTGATTTAATCTTCTTTCCTTTTGTGTAAATATGTACTCTATTAATATGGTTTCCTCTTGACCAATTGTATCATTCAGAACAGTAATAATACAAGATCAATTTCTCCTTCATGAAACTCTCTATTTTCATCCTTAAATTCTATAGTTTTAACATGGTATCAGAGCAGTAGCAATCCATTCGGATCATTGTTGTTTCTGCATCATCATCTACCTACAAACCTTCCGGAATGGGGGATGAAGAGAACCAAAGTCTCATGGCAGCCCAGCAACTGGGAGCAGAGGCTCTCGCCCAACAATTAACCATGCTTCTCCGACAGTATAACCAATCAACAGACAGTCGGCCATCGGAAACTAGCCAAAGTCAAACAATTACAGTTAACATCAAATTAAATGAATTCAATTATTCGTTGTGGTCCCGAATGATGCACATTTCCATTGGAGGGAGGGGTTGCCTCAACCACATCACAGACCATCCCCCCCCCCCCCCCCCCCCCCCAAATCCAAATGACCTGAGCTACAACAAATAGTACCAAAATGATCTCACCGTTATATCCTAGATCATCCAAAACATGGAGCCAACGTTAGCAAACAACTATGTCCAATATAAGACAACTCACAGTCTATGGAAAGGGCTCGCAACCACATATAGCATCGAAAGAGACTCCACCAAAATTTTCGAGTTGACCGCACAAGCCAACAGTATCAAACAAAGATAAGGGATAATCAAGAATTTCTATAGCTCCCTACAAATGATATGGAAAGAAATTGATGAAATCCAACCGAACCTGATGGAATGCGAGAAGGATATCAGGATTTACCCCGCAAATTGCAATCGAAAACCTAATTATTCCAACTTCTCACCGGAATTCATGATAAATACGAACCTGGACGGAGAGACATCCTTAAATTAGACCCACTGCCAAAAGTTGAAGCCGCATATGCCCTTATTCGAAGAGGAGCAGCTCGAAGGGAAATCTGGGGACCCAAATCCGACAGAGCCATAGATCGAGACATTTGGAGCGGATTGGTCACCAACACCCACACCTCTCACCAAAATGGGGAGGCCTTAGGTATGGAAGCCAAAGAATTCTTGAATCCTAACTGGTCAGGACCACTCAAAATCGGAGGAACATCACTCCGAGAGAAAATCGACAAAAGCAAGCTTAAATGTACCCATTGTGGCATGTCAAAACACACCAAGGAGACGTTCTTAAGAATCGTCTGATATCCAGAATGGTGGGAAGACAATCACAAACCTCAAAATATCCGAGGACAAGGAGGAAAGACAGCCATAGCCACCGGTGAAACAGAAATTACGAACGATAGGAACGTTGGAGGGCGGAGTAACGGAGACGAAGACAGTGGGAGAATTGCAACTGCCGCTAAAGCGTCATAGTGGAGAGAAAGAAATTGGTTTTGAAGGTAAAAAGGAAGAGAAAAAAGAGGCGTCTGCCACTTATTTTGAAGCTACCGGGTTGGGTAGTTTATTATCCGACCCACCCATTTCACACACTATAAATAGTCATGATTATTTAACTCATACTTGTATTACGAGTGATATACCTCATGGACGATATAAAAATAAAGCTTGGATTTATGACTATGGTGCTACAGACACGATGGCGTATGATGGGTCAGATATTTGTGTACCGTCACAACCCACAAAAACCTATGTTCAAAGTGCTAATGGTGATGTCACCCCTGTTAACAGAGCTGGAACAGTGGAAATTTCTCTTACACTTAAAATCTCGAATTGTCTCTATGTTCCTACTCTATTCCATAAATTATTGTTTATTAGCCACGTTACCAAAGAACTTAATTGTATTGTACTTATGCAGCCGACCTTTTGTCTTTTACAGGATATCAGGACGAGGGAGATTATTGGATGTGGCACTGAGCGTCGTGGATTATATTACGTGGATGAGATTGCTGAAAAAGGTATGAAGATTATTGGACGTGGCACTGCTACCATGTTGCATGGCTTTGGCACCATCGACTTGGACATCCTTCTGCAAGTTATCTCAAACTTTTATTTCCAATATATTTTCCTCGTCAGATTTTTTTTGTGATACTTGTGTTTTGGCCAAGATCCATAGGCAGACTTTTAAACCTAGTAATACTCATGTGAAATCAATATTTTCCTTAATTGATTCTGATGTTTGAGGACCCGCACCTGTCGTAGGTGGGCAGGGATTAAAATACTTTTTATTGTTCATTGGTGATCACACCCGTATGACTTGGGTTTATTTTTTGCACCACAAATCCAAAGTTTTTTCCAAATTTTCCCACTTCTATACTATGATTCAAAAACAGTTCAAAACCAATATCTAAATCCTGCGATCTGATAACGATGGGAGAATTTATGAATTCATCTATGACCAAATTCTTCAACGATAACAGATTAATTCACCAAACTACCTGTCCTCATACACTTGAACAAAATGGCGTAGCAGAAAGAAAAAATTCGGATCATCCTTGAGATCACTCCAGCGTTGCTCCTGAAATCTCGTGTTCCTTCCCATTTTTGGCCCGAAGCTGTTGCCACTGCTATGTATCTTCTCAATCGACTTCTTACCAAAAGTCTCAACCTCAAAACCCCGCCTTTCCACACTTACAAAAGTTCCTTTATCCCTTAGTCTTAAACCACGTATCTCTGGATGCTCCGTCTTCGTCCATATACCTAAGAATGAACGCACAAAACTGGACCCATGTGTAGTGAAATGTGTATCCGTAGGTTATGGAATCCACAGAAAGGGTTATCGGTGTTATGACCCCTCAATCTCGTCGCATGTTCACTACAATGAACAATAATTTCCTTGAAACCGAGTTCTTTTACCATCACCATCTTTGTAGGCAAGGGGAGAGTAGTCCCAAGAGACTTGATCCACTTAGTTGGTTGCCAAGCAATGCAGTGAACGTGGTTCCACCAGAGTCATTTAACCATGCCGCTGAGTCAGTCCCTGAAACGGTGTCACAATCCCCGGAACTTAATGCACCGAACGATACTCTTCCCAACCTGATATCTGAGGTAAGTACTAATACCGATCATTCCACTACCTTTAACGAGTCCTCCTCGTTCAATCCTGAGATTACTAATCATGAGATGTCAGAACAAGATACAAGAACATATGTGTTACCTCCACGGAGTAACATGGGTGTTCCACCTAAGAGGTATTCTCCAGAGAAAATTAGCAGGAAAGCCAGATACTCCATTGGGAATATCGCCAACGAGAATCTTACAGCCCAGGGAAAGGCATTTCAAGTTGCCTTTTCTGAAGAGGAAAAACTCCCGAAGACAGCAGATGAAGCATTCCAAACAGAACACTGGGCTGCTCCAATGAAGAAAGAGATGGATGCATTGGCACAAAATAACGCGTGGAAAATCTGTGAGTTGCCAAGGAAAAAAACCCGTTGGATGTTGGTGGGTATTCACTATCAAACGAAAACCTGATGGATCAATTGGGAAATACAAGGCGAGACTTGTTGCAAAAGGGTATACTCAGACATATGGTGGACTACTCAGAGACTTTTTCCCCAGTAGCCAAAATGAATACTGTAAGAATGTTACTCTCAATTGTAGCCAACCAAGATTGGGCTCTCCACCAGTTCGATATCACCAATGCTTTCCTACATGGGAAATTAAGAAGAGAGGTATACATGGCGGCACCGCCCGGTTTTGAGTCTAATTTTGGACACATGGAAGTATGCAAATTGAAGAAAACACTCTACTAACTTAAACAATCGCCAAGAGTCTAGTTTGGGAGATTTGCAGGTGCCATGAAAAGCTACGGTTTTTGACAGAGTAACTGTGATCATAGGTGTCACGGCCCAATTTCTTAACCCTTTCTTAGTCAAGAGATTAGGCCATGACTCACTTAACTTAGAAATAACTCTAGCAAATGATGTTTGGTTGCAAAGAAACTCATATAAGTTCTCGTGAAAAATAGGGCAGGGCCGACACGTCGACTTCGAAAGCCCATAACTTTCTCATACGAACTCCGAATTAAGATCCGAAAGAGACGTTGGAAAGGTATCGAAAAGATCTTTCAAATGACACCAATTTCAGAAAAAACGGACAAGTGAAACGTGCAGAAATGGGAAAAACAGAGGCTGCCCTGTTTCTAGCAAAATCAAAGTTTACTAAATTTTTGAACTTGGTGTTTCAACACATCAAAATACCAACTCAAGCAACCAAGAGATAGAGATAGAACATGATAACACATAAAGGAAAGTGAAACCATGGATACCAAAGGCTAAACCAATACATAGGTGCCAGACGTCAAATGACAACAAACATAGGATCACAACGGAATCATGAGTTGAGCTACATGTATGACGACATATAACTCAACATACAAACAACTAACATGAACAACAAGACAATCTATGGTTCACTGAATAGTTCGCATACAAAACAATTACAGTGTTCGAATCCATCGCCATCTCCAGCTCAACCTGCACGTTAAGAAAACATGCAGGGCGTGAGTACATAAAGCACTCAGTGGACACATGCCAAAACATTTAAAATCTTGCTCATAGAGCTAAAATATTGACTTGCCAAATCTTTCTTTTCTGAAAATAATGTAACTGAGCATGCATGAAATGTGTTTGCAGACATAAATCTGAAATCTGTAATACCATATCTACGCACTTCTTGTGTTGAGAGGTAGGCCTCCCTCTCAAACACTATGACCGGCCGATCCGCTCACCAGCTCACGGTCACAAATGTGTACACAAACCCTTACCGGCAGCTCGTCCGGCATAGGGCCGATATCGTAATTCTCTCGTAGATAGGCAATATGCAACATGCTTAAAAACAGGCAAGTCAACTTCTTTAACATAAAACATAATGCATAAGCAAAACTTTAGCACGTGCATAGCTTTTAGTTAGAAAGCCCACCTGGATGTTCCTTAGAGCTAAGGAACTAATTTGCTCATAGCCACCATCTATCCTCGTCTTCTAGATCCTCTCTTTTCCTTCCACTCTTATCCCCTTGATCTCATCTACCTCTTCTTTCTATAATGATTCAAAGTTAATTAGTTTCTCATACTTAATTCTCATTCTTCTTATAATCTACTTCGATTATCATTTCGCATGCTTATAACTTATTCGGCTATTACATCCTTCAAATTTAACCTCTCATTCATTATTTATCTTACTTATATCATCACTTCACTTCTTTACTTACTAAACTAATAATTTCCAACTTTTACATACTTGGCTAATTTAATCTCATAATTCCACATTATACTTCTTATTCTTCCCTCATCACATCTATGGTATTAGATCAAACCATTAAACCCTCTACATGTACCTTTGGATCATCCCCTTCTCCAAGCATTTTATGAATCTCCATGAAATGGTAATTCTATCTTCAAATTCTTAGTTTATCTATGCTTATTATCATCTAATTAGCTTCTATTCATCATCACTTAAGCAAATTACCATCAATATATATGTAAACTATGAACTTCATTAGTTCTTAAATTTTTGGGAATCAAGTTCTAGTGCATGAAAAATTCCCAATAAATTATTCTAAGTTTTATTCATACCATTGAATTTAAATATGATCTCAATTTGAACAAATAAAATCAAAATCTTATAGAACATGACCTTCTAATTTTCGGTCCTTACTCCAACCATTAAGAAGCTTGGATTTTGATCTAATTTCTTACTCTAATCATGTTTATTGATGCCTAATGACACTTATCCATACTTAAATCAAGCAAATTCATGCAAATTTCACAACCTCAAATTAGGGTTCATGTAGCAATTTAGGGAAAATTTAATTATCCACCATCTCTAAGAATTCTTTGCATAATCCAACTTAAAACATGATGTTCTATCTCTTTACTTCAACATATATGAAAATCAACATCATATCTTATGAATTATGAAACATAATCTATCATAGATAGAAAGACAAACTTTCTTCAATATTTACAACTAAAGAGGTAAAGATGATGGATAAATACCTCAAAGATGTCTTCTTCTTGAAATTTTGTACAAACTAAGCTTAATATTGTGATTATTGGAGAAGAGAAATTTTGGCTATGGTGGTGGTGAAGTGCACGAAATTTTGAGGAGAAATAAGGTGGTGATGATCATGAATAGTGGTGGAAACTCTCTTATAAGATAATTATAACATTTTTCTAATTAAATAATTAATTAATTTCATACTTATCCAATTTCTAGAACCTTCTAGAACGTCTCGACTTCTCATTTTTCGAGCCTCAAGATTTTAATACTGGATTACTCGTCTCGACACAAGGAATCCACCGGTTCAGACCGTTCGCGATTCCGAGTTCATATGAACAATTTATGCGAGTTTTAAATTACCGAATGAATTTAATTAACTAAATTCCCTCTAAAAATCATATTTTCTAACAAAGTCTTTATAATAATCTCTTCTATATATCTTAGAAAATTGAGCATAATTTGTAGGTTCTACTACAACTGTCGGATTCTCAATCCGAATTTTAATCGAAAACTTATTTAATTATTACCGAAATTGCGATAATAAATTTTTATTCTTTATTTTATCTGTTTTCTAGCTTAATGGAATTTCTAATTCCATTTTTCTATGTTATTTAATAGATAAAAATTTTCTCTTCTGAGGGGTATGCGTCGTCTGAGTTTATTCTATCTCAACCCCTTTCTTTTATCTCTAATATGGAATTATTAAATTCCATTTTCTTTCTTAACGAAATATTCGTAATTCTCTCTTCTAAATCGTATAATAGATTCTTCAAACTCTTCTTAATCTCATAAAAATATTCTCTTAAGGATGCATAGCCTTAATTAAGTTTTAATTACATTTTAATTATGGCTACAGTATTTCGGGGTATTACAATAGGTTATTCTTAAAGAAACGAGGAAATCTCATTGCCTGTTAAATCATATATGTTGATGACATGATCATAACGAGAAGTGACAAAGAGGAGATGGAATGCTTGAAGAAAAATCTGTTCTTGGAATTTGAAATGAAGGATCTACGTGCCTTGGAGTTCTTCTTAGATATCGAGGTTCTTAGATCAGCTCAGAGAATCTTCATATGCCAGAAAAATTAAACCTTAGACCTTCTTGTTGAAACAAGGATGCTAGACTGCAAGCCCAGTGAAACACATATTGCAGTCAATCACAGATTAGAGATTGTCGAGCAACGATTTCCGACCGAGGATATTATCAACGTCTCGTAGGGAAACTTATTTACCTTTCTCATACCAGACCCGATATTGCCTACGCTATTGGAGTGGTTAGCCAATTCATGCACAAACCGCAAATCGATCATATGGAAGTTGCCCTCAGAATTATCCGATATTTTAAAGGCACGTTCGGATATGGATTGTGGTTTTAAAAAAATAGGAGCTCAGGGATACATGGATACACCGATGCTGATTGGGCTGGTAATTTGGAGATAATTTGGTTACTTGGAGAAGCAAGAAACAAAAGGTAGTGACACTCTCCAGTGTAGAGGCCGAGTTCAGAGTAATCAAGAGTGGTTTGACCAAGATCTTATGGCTAACGAAGTTACTATCTGTAATCAGTTTTCTTCCAGATCAAGCATGTCGACTGTTTCGTGATAATAAAGCAGCTATCAACATATCTGAAAATCCTGTCCAACACGATCGAACAAAACATGTGGACGTAGATCATCATTTCATCAAAGGAAAGATAGAAGCTGAGATCATTGAGCTACCCTTTATTGGATAAGAGAATCAACTTGCTGACATTCTGACCAAAGCATTAGATTCGAGAAGTTTTGCAACAGTACTAGATAAGTTGAGTATCGGAGATCCCGTCACTCAACTTGAGGGGGAGTGTCAACAATCAAGGGATGAAATCCCCACCAAAAATAGATCCTTAAAACCTGAAAATCAAATCAAAGAAAATTAGTCTATTGATTTGGTCTTTATTTAATCTTCTTTCCTTTTGTATTAATTTGTACTCTATTAATATGGTTTCCTCTTGACCGATTGTATCATTCAGAACAGTAATAATACAAGATCAATTTCTCCTTCATGAAACTCTCTATTTTCATCCTTAAATTATATAGTTTTAACAATATTATTGGTTTATATTATTTTGCATATCTTTCAATATCTATTTAGTAGTTTCAATTTTTTACTTTTTAAATAATTACTCCCTCCATCCCGCTAAATGTGGCCACGTTTCCTTTTTGGGATGTTCCACTAAAAGTGGCCAGTTTCCCAAAAATGAAACAATTTTACCATTAAAATACCTCTCTCCTACTTTTTTAACACACAAAACTTTACTTTCTTAATCTCCATGCTGAATCTTTTGTGGCCGCATTTAGCGGGACGGAGGGAGTACTTTTTATTATTTTATAATTATTTACTTATTTCTTAATATCACACATTCTAATCAATATTCATATGTTCATTTTATTGATTTAAATTATTTAATTATTATAGTTAAATTTATAAATTAGTTGTGGTTAAGAAATTCTAATTAGGATTAATATATAACTTATTAATTTATTAAAACCCTAAACTCTAAATTCTAAACCAGACCCCTTACGATCTATCAGGTTGGCGGGCTTTATCCGCCAAATTAATATAATATATATTTTAAAATTAATTACTTTTAATTAAATTAATTTATTTAATAATCCTTTACTTATTTTAACAAATCTTTAGAGTATATTTAGTTTTATTTCTAAATAAAAAGATTGTAAATAAAATACTTTAATTTTAATGATTTAACATTATAATTCATAATATTTTGATTAAAAAATAAATATAAATATTACTCATTCAGTCACACTTATTTAGACACATTTGCTTCTGACACGAAGATCAATATATAGTTATAATGACTTTCGAGGGAGATGATTTGTGTTTTAAAATTTGTCAAATAAGAAAATTTGTCTAAATAATTGGGACAATCCATTAAGGAAAATGTGTCTAATTAAGTGTGATATGTGGACAATATATAAAGAATAGACTTTTTAAGTTCGAAACTTTGAGTTTTTTAAGCCGAAAACCTGGCATGCCCGTTGATTTTTCTGGACGGACTTTTCAAGCTCGATTTTTTGATGCCTCAACTTTCAAAGCTCAATCCGATACAAACATTGAGTACCTTGGACTGACGGATCGGTCCATTTTGACAGGTCTATTGATTATAATTATATTCAAGCAGAACTTTTAAAAACCGATATTTTCAGTCGTCCTCCACACCCCCATCCCTCTCTTTGTTGTTTCATTATCTCAATTTTCTATTACTCATTCCTCTCTCTTTAACCCTTACAATTCCATTGACACCACCATCATCCTTGTAGTTTCATGACTCGTGATAAGCTTTGGCGATCACACCTCAATACTATAGACAAATCCTATTCATTAACACAATGATTTTGAGGTTATTAGCTTGCTTATGACATGTTTTGCTTGTTGTGTGAATGTATTTTTTGCATTATTGTTGGTTTAATTTGAGAATAATTTTAAACTAGATAGAATGAAAAAAAATTTATGCATTAACTTAGTCATGTTTATGTTTTGAACATCATGAGCTCGATGAAATGCCAGATAAATGAACTTTATTTTTTCGATTACTTTCAATTTTAAGTAAGATTTGTCCTTTTGGTTAGGTCGTTGTTTTTCATTTTGGGAGGTGTTTTTGAGTGGACGGATGGTTCGGTGGTAGTGACTACTTCATCATATTATATATATATATGTGTGTGTGTGTGTGTGTGTGTGTTTAACAATTCCATTTGATTAATTATCAATTATATCAATAAGAGGTAAATATTTTGACAATTAGATTTTTATCTATTTATTATTCGGACAATATAATTGTAAAAATCTAATTTGAACTTTTATGTTCATGAGACAATTGGAATTTTAAGATATGCTCAACAAAATTTGGGTGCGTTCAGCTAAAGGAGTCTTGCTAAGTTATTAGATTAAACTTCACAAGAGGAACATCAAAGGAAGATCGATGGAGGTCAACACAATGATGTGCTTTCTATTAGCAATGAATTCCCTAGTCCTATAGTTAATGTCGTACCATATTGGTGTGAGTCCATGCACGTGGGGTTAAAGCCATGCACGTGCATGAGAAGGGTTTGTTGCATAGTTAGTTTTGCTGAGCTATTGAAGTTTGTTAGGGAGTTGATTAACAACTTAATGATGCGGTTATTGTTGTTAGCTTCAAGATACTTCTAGCAGTAGGTTAGATATAGCTAGAACACTCTAGCATGGGTTGTACACGAGCTCTATATATAGCTCGATAGATTATCACCTTTGTTGTATTCATTCTCATTCCATTCACTTTCAATAACACACTTCATTCTCTCTCTATTCTTTAACCTAGCATATCTTTCATCATGGTATCTAGAGTCTAAAAATCCTGAATTTTTTCCTACATGGCGTCCAATTTCACGTCTTCACCGCTGCCTATGCTCCACCCGCTAATTATTTCCTGGATCGAAATAATTACGTATTCTGGAGAGTACAAGTTCTCTCCACCGTTCGAGCTCATGGATTTTAGGACATGATATCATCATCCATGGCACCACTAACACCGCTCACTCCTGCGTCGACCTCACACTCTACTTCGGTTCCAAATCCTGAGTATCGGCAGTGGTTGCGCAAGGATCAACTGCTGATGATTTGGATGCTTGCATCCATCACCAAGTCAATGCTCAGTCATGTTGTTCGTTGCTCGACCTCGCAACAAATTTGGCATGTTCTAGAGGAGTTGTTTCAATCACAATCCCTTGCTAGAGTGATGGAATTGAAGAAGATGCTTAATTCACAGAAAAAAGGTTTGATGTCTATAGATGAGTTTTCCCTCAAGATGAGAGGCTTCGCGGATCAACTTAGTGCTGTTGGTCATGATATAACTGATGGAGACCTTGGAGATTATATCTTGAACGGTTGTGGACCTGAGTTTGAGGCTGTGGTTGAGAACTTAATGCATAGAGGTAAAACGACATCTCTGCAGGAGATGCAATATGTTCTACAATCACATGAAATAAGGCTGCAACAACTTAATTTGCCTATATCTGATCCTATGGCAAATTACATGTACAGGGGAAATCCAAACAAAGGTGGTAGAGGCTGAGGTCTAATAAGAAAAGGAATGATCAAACTAGGTGGAAAACCTATTGTTATATGCCAACTATATGGTAGACCTGGCCATGTCTCTCTTAAGTGTTACAAGAGCTTTGATGTCCATTTTAATGGTGTTCAAAATCAAAGCAATTAACACTTCTCCGTAGGCTTATGTCGCTGATAATCAAGGATATTCTGAGTGTGAGTTTGATGAATATGAAGGAGTTTGGTACATTGATTATGGAGCAACAAATCATATCACCAAAAACTTGCAAAACCTTCAACTCAATACTCCGTATGCTGGAGAAGGAGCTCTTACAATTGGCAATGGTAAATCAGTTCCAATCAATTTCATGGTCAATGCATCAACGGACCTTGTTTGGGTTGCATCCCTTTGCGCAGAACTTGGTCTTGTTCTATATTCTCCTCACAAATTATGGTGCGACAACGTCAGTGCCATTGCTATAGCTAGCAACCCGATTTTTCATTTGAAGTACACTCTGTGCGAGAGAAGGAGGGAGCTAGAGTAATTGGAGTTGGACATGTACCATCCCATGATCAAATTGCAGTCATCTTCACCAAACCTCTTGCTGATATTAGATTCATTATGCTACGCAAGAAGCTGATGTTATTTGATCATTCACCCGACTAGGTTTGAAAGGGGTGTATTGGTGTGAGTCCATGCACATGCATGAGAAGAGTTTATTGTATAGTTAGTTTTGCTGAGCTGTTGGAGTTTTTTAGGGAGTTGCTTAACAACTTAATGATGCGGTTATTGTTGTTAGCTTCAAGATACTTCTAGCAGTTGGTTAGATGCAACTAGAACACTAGCATGGGTTGTACACGAGCTCTATATATAGCTCTATAAATGATAGCCTTTGTTGTATTTATTCTTATTCCATTCACTTTTAATAATACACTTCATTCTCTCTCTGTTCTTTAGCTTAGCATATCTTTCATCATACCAAGATATGGTAGAGGAAAATTCATTTGTACTCATTGTGGTAAAAATAATCATACTGTAGACCGGTGTTATGAGCTTCATGGATATTCTACTGGATTTAACCGTGGAAGGGATAGATCACAACCTGCAAATGAAAGGTTCAATCGCAATGAGAAGCCTCATAAATCTATGAACTGTGTTGATGAAGGTACTTCTGAAACTCCCTCAAACAACTGATGTTACTTCCCTAATGAGCAGTGCTTAAAGCTCATATCATTCATACAGAATAATATGGCTATGAAAAGGTCAGGTTCAGCAGCTAACGCCACCCATTCTATCTCCCAAATCCACATTCCTTCTCCTCATTTCTCAGGTAACCAATCTATTTCCGTATGTTCTCATTTATCTATGTCCATACAAATTTCCTCTTCTTCTGCTTGGATCCTTGACACATGAGCCACTCATCATGTCTGTTGTGATGAATCTATGATGAGTTATATACAATCTCTTGTCAATACTTCTATTTCTTTACTTGATGGTGGTTGTGCTAGAGTCACTACGGTTGGGGATGTGCATCTTGCCTCTGAAATTGAGCTAAAATATGTTCTTCTAGCCAGTTTCAAGTATAATCTAATATATGTTAGTGCTTTGACTTCATCCACTCATTGCACTGTCAAGTTTGATGATATCTTTTGTGAAATTCAGGATCATAGGTGATTGTTATTGGGAAGGGTAGAAGACAAGAAAATATTTACATATTGGACCTCTCTTTAGCTTTTGCAGCTTATGATATTCTTACTACTGTAGCTTGTATCTCTGCCAATGTTTGTCATGCTCAGTTGGGACACTTATCCAATAAAAAGTTGAATGTATTGTCCTCTATTTAACCTTTAATAGATTCTTCTTCTAGCATATGTGATGTATGCCACTTAACTAAACAAAAGAGGTTGTCTTTTCCTTTATCTAGTTCAGTTTCTAATGCTATCTTTGATCTTGTTCACTGTGATATTTGGGGGTCTTTTGGAACTCCTACTATACAAGGATACTCTTGTGTCTTAACATTGTGGATAACTTTTCTAGCTCTCTATGGACATTTATTCTTAAACATAAGTCTGACACAAAGTTAGTTCTTCAACAATTTTTCTCTAGTGTCCTTACTCAATTTAACAAGAGAATCAAGGTTCTAAGGTGTGATAATAGACCTGAATTTAACCTTCATGACTTATTATCTGAATATGGCACAGTGGTGCAATACTCATGTGTTGAGACACCACAATAAAAAGCTCATGTTGAAAGGAAACATCAACATCTTCTTAATGTTTCTGGGAGCCTTCTTTCCCAATCTCATTTGATCTATTTTGGGATTGTATTCTTTCTGCCTCTTACATCATAAATAAGATTCTCTCTTCTGTTTTACCTAATAACACTACACTTTTTCATCTCATGTTTCAAAAACCTCATTCCTATGAGCATATGTGGGTAATAGGATGTTTATGCTTTGTCTCAATACTTCACAGAGATAGAGATAAATTTTCTCCACGAGCCTCAAGGTGTGTTTTCATTGGTTACCCCACTGGATACAAATGGTACAAAGTTCTTAACTTGAAAAACAATGTGGTTTATATCAACATAAATATCATTTTTCATGAAGATATTTTCCCTTTCGCACATCTTCCACCTTCTGACTTTCCCACTCCTAACCAACTTCCTGCTTCTTATGTTCCTTCATCATCAACTTCCACTTTCTCTTCTCCTAGTTTTCCTACAGATGATTCCATCCTTTTTTCTCCAGTTCATCTTATTGCTCCTTCTGCTTCATCTTCTAGGGTAGGAAGAGTGCTTCACAAACCTCACTACCTTAAACACTACCACTGTGAATCCTTTGTTGCTACCTCTTCTAGTCATTCCATCCATTCTTAAATGTCTTATGAAAAATTTCTCCTACATATCTTGATAATATAGTTGTTGTAGCTACTGTTCCTGAACTTATTTTATACACTCAAGCATCTCAGTTCCCTGAGTGGAGACTTGCTTGAAAGAAGAATTAGATGCCTTAATTAAAAACAAGACTTGGGAACAACTCACTACCCTTCCACAACATAAATGCACCACTGGGTGTAAGTGGGTTTATAGAGTCAAATTTAATGATGATAGAAGTGTTGATGGATATAAGGTTCGTCGGTAGCCAAAGTGTATACTCGACAAGTAGGGGTGGACTATTTAGATACATTTTCTCCTGTAGTCACTTGGATGTGAAAAATACCTTTTTACATGGTGATTTAAAGGAGAATATCTACACGGATGTTCCGCCGGAGCTTATTGGCAAGAGGGAGTATATCGTTCTTGGTACAATTTGCAAACTCACTAAATCATTATATATATGGCTTTAAACAAGCCAATAAGAAGTGGTATTTGAAGCTTTCTCAAGCTCTAACAGGGTTTGGAATGTGCCAATCAGCTTATGACTATTCTTTATTCATAAAATGGTCAGTAGATGGTGTGTTTATTACTCTTGTTGTGTATGTGGACGATATGTTACTCATTAGTAACTCACAATAGACTATTGTTGATTTCATGATGTTTTTGGGAAAATGCTTCGAGTATAAAGACTTGGAAAAACCTAAGTATTTCTTTGGCACTGAAATTGCAAAAAATAACACTGACTTCTTTGTGTCACAACGCAAGTATGCTATAGATTTAGTCACAGATGCATGTTTGCTTTGTTTTAGGCCATGATCTACACCTATGGAGTCTGGGAAACATCTAAGTCAAGGAGAAGGTTGGTAGCTAAAGGACCCTTCAGTCTATAGATGATTGATAGGGAGATTCATACTTATGCATCACTAGGCTTGATCTTACCTTTGCCGTACATAAACTTAGTCAATACTTGTCTAAACCGTGTGAGGACACATGCAAGCAGCTGAAAGAGTGTTGAAGTATGTTAAGGGAACACTTGGACATGGTTTATTCTTCTCAAGCACATCAAAATTAGAAGTGAGTATGTTTTGTGATGCTGGTTGGGCAGCCTCCCATGATACTAGAAGATCCATTTGTGGGTTCTGTTTAGTCTTGGGAACATTATTGTCTCATGCATGGAGGTTGAAGAAACATCATATTGTTTCGCATTCGTCTGCTGAAGCTGATTACCATGCCATGGCGTTGACTACTTGTGATATAGTTTGGATACTTGGGTTACTTGAGATATTTGGAATCAAAATAGTATGTGCTACTCCTCTCTACTGTGACAATCAAGCTGTCATTTACATTAGCTCTAATCTAGTATTTCACTTGCGTACCAAAAATATAGAGATTGATTGTAATACGGCGAGAGAAATTTATTTTGTAGGTACGGTGAACAATTAGTTGGTTAATTGAATTCTGCAAACGCCTCCGCTGCACCAGTGTTCAATAGCATCCTCAGCAAGATGAGCTTCACAAGTTTGTTTGCTTTATCTTGAGGGGAAAGTATAAAAGTGTTGTAATAGTTATCTTTTAGAGGGGTGGATAAAAAATCAATATGTTCTAATTAATTTTTGATAAATTTAAAAAGGTTGAAGTATATTTGAATTAATACTCCTAATTGAATTTATTGAATAAATTTAAAGAATTAGAATTATATTATGGTTGAAAAAAGAGTAAAACAGAATACATCGAGTCTTTACGAATAATTACTTGGCTACTTTTTATCCATTTTTTTTGAAAGATTTTTAATAAATCCATTTTATATATTGGTATGAACTTGGAGGTTATTTACTTTTACGTAGTGAAAGACATGATAAATAACGTTTGGCATACTTGCACTTGAAACTAAAACACCAAATATGTTACACACACACCCAATATCATATCTTATTATCGGATGACATCACAAATATACATTTGAAGTTCTTGCGATAATAAAACAACACAAATGCGAAAAAAAGGAACCAAGTTAACACACAAAAATTAAAACAAAAAACAAAATCAAACCAACCAAGAAACAAACATGCACACAAAATCAAAAGCAGAATAGCAATGCAAGGTCACTAGAAAGAGTAGTTCTCATATCTCATGGTACAATCCACCATCTCCACGTCGCCACCGATGCTGCTCGGGCAGCCTTGGACCACGGCGGCTCTTGCTGCCGTGAGGCAGTTGGCACAATCGCTGTACGACACGGCTGAGGTGCAGGTGGCGTGGCCGTGGCAGACTGCAGTCGTCGATGGAGAATGAGTGTAGTAATTGTAGCCTGCGTTGGGAGTAACATTCATCAAATCTGCAAGTACATAAGCCACGTTGCCGGCGTAAGCTTCATTTTGTGAGTACTTATTGACATTACATGCCAGATAATTAATGGATGTGTTTGGACTGCTTCTACCAATTGCTACAGATAGACTCAATGTGACAACTATGATAGCCATATTGATAGTGGGGAAGAAGAGTCTTTGAACAAATGCCATCTCTTTCTCAATCTCTCTAACTTTGTTTTTGGTTTTGAATTTCATTGATAGATATATGCTATATATATAGTGGCGATGGACGGAGGCTAAAATAGTCAATTTCATAATATAAACATAAAAAAATACAAATAAAAACTTTTGTAAATAGACATACATACATGCCATTAAAAAAATACATGATTAATTCAGGAACAAGGTACGCTTGTGTTCTATGTACGTATGTACATGAGCTCATGAGTAAAATACTATTGAACTAATATATGTCTTGAAAAAATAAAGGAAATACATGAGCTTCGACCACGAGCAGAGCAGATCTTAGCTAGTAAATATTCATTTCTCTCATTCAAATTGAACATAATACATGATCTAATAAGTAAATTATTTTCACACATATTCGTGTATGTAGAGTATATTTGTAAGCGAATGATGTTTTATATATACTAGCTATTGCACTGTGCTATGCACGTGATTATTTATTTATAAATAATTTATGCATAAAGATATTTAAAGATAACAACACATTAAAATTAACAAATATATTGATAAAAATTCATAATACATATATTTGAAGTCATTATTATTTGTTGTTAGATTTTGTTGTGAAATTCTAATTTTGTTATGTAATAATAAATATTTGACATAATTTTATGTAACAACGAATTAATAATTTGAAGTCAACTACAAAGTTATCATTCAAAATTGATTTTCAATTTTAGTACAAATTTGTGTAATAGTTATTGTTTAAAAATTTATTTTAATATATTAAAATTATATTAATCTTAAATATATTTTTGATCAAATTATTTATCACAACATAAACAACATTGTTATATATTTTTCATATATCACAACTATATTAATAATTATATATTCATTAATTTTAATAATATATGTATTTTAATTTTATATGATATATGAATTAGTAAAATAAATTAATTTTTTCATAATTAATATTTATATAAAACAATTACATAATAAAAAAACCTATTAAATATCTAAAGGAGAAAAGACAATAAAAACAAAAAAAATATAAATATACATATAAGTGATCCATATAGAACATTTTATAAACCAAATTATATGTATGAGAATATGTATATATATATATATATTTATTTTCAATTTATTAACTTATTATAAATTTTATATATTAAATTTATTTTATTTTATATCAAATTAGTTCTCTTTTCAAGATCTTTAAAATTATATTTATATTATAATATTTTTTTGAAGTGAATAAAATAATTTTAGGAAGCAAAGGTTAGAGGAGAGAGAAAATAAAAGTAGATATTTTTTAAATTTTAAAAATTATATAATTTAATATATTTAATATTTATATTTTTTTACCAATAACGTTAAAATTATCTATAAATAAAGTAAGTAAATTAATAAAGTTGAAATCATTGAATACAATATGTTTAATATTTATATATAACTTGTACGTATAAATTAATAGAGCTCATAAATGGAATGACTATTTGTATTTCACTCTACGTTTCACTATTAAATTTAACATTTAATTAATATTTATAATAATTACATTAAAATTAATATTTTTTGAAAAACTATACTCCTTATGTCCCACTTATTTAAATTGATTTATTTTGACACTGATATCAATATTTAGTTGTAATAGCTTTTGAAGAACATTATTTGTGCTTTAAAATTTGCTAAATAAATAAATGTGTCTAAATAAGTGAAACAACTCAAAAAGAAAAATGTGTCTAAATAAGTGGGACGAAGTAAATTAATATATGTTAGTTTTGAATTTATTAATTATACAGATTATAATTATTAGTATTAAATATTAAAAATAATTATATACCCTGGTTAAATATGACAAATTTTTAGTACTAAATATATTCAATTTGTACATGTATATTATGAATTGTTTAATATTCAACTTATCTTGATGCTCTAATGGTTCATTGTATAGGCTTTGTCTTAAATGTATTGAGATCAAATTCTAATCATGTTAGTTTTTTAATTTAATAGTTATAATATTATCTTTGCCATTAAAATTGAATTTAATTACAAAATCGCCACTCAAATTGATTTCAAATTGAATGTTTCCTGTTTTATATATATATAGATTTCTTTTATTTATGACTGTCACAAATAGCGTCTCAGTGACAAACAAACCCTACAAATTCTATATAATAATTTTGATTATTATTGTTTCAAATTTATTTTGGTAAATAATAGAATAAAGCTAGGCAAATACTAATAACTTTTCGTGTAAAACTATCATTAGGCAAATACTAATAACTTTTCGTGTAAAACTATCATTATTAATAATGATAGTTTTACACGAAAAGTTATTAGTATTTGCCTAGCTTTATTCTATTATTTACCAATATATGATTCATTATACACGACCATGAAACAATATTCATTGTGGTGTAATCGTGTCTTTTCATTTACAAATATACAATCACACAATCACGAGTGGTGTTCGCATGATTCATGCATTTGCATGCATATATATATACATAATTGAGGCTAATTGAGGCTAAATATAATTGAGGCTAAATATATAATTGAGGCTAAATATAATTGAGGCTAAATATATGGATTACACGACATCGTTTCTTGTTTGAGTGAGTTGAAGTTGAGGCTAAATATATTAGGACTTCTTCAAGGACCCTCTTCTCTCTTTTTGATCTAAATTGCCCTCAATTTTGCAATTCCCAATCTCACAAGAAACTAAGTCATTTAGCACTACACACAAAACGGTGACATGCCAATAAAAAATCCAAGTAAATTATAACTAAAAGGCGTTATAAATTAACATAAATTTATATATTTTGATATAGTTAGAGCAAATTAACATATAATTAAATTAAATGGATTACAGTTACACAACTAGGAAGGACTTGGTCTTGCATTCATTGGTTTTGGCTACGGCCGTTTTAATTTGGATCATGTGGGTGTTCTTTTGTAGTTTTGTGAAATTATTTATCAATCTGTATTACGCTATAGATTTGAGATTTGTTTCTTTAAGTTGGTGTCGTGTGTGCAAAATGCTCAACGAATACTACCGATATGTGTCTTCAAGTTTGTGTACTGTTTGTAAACTGTTTAACGAGCTAAGCAAATCACATAAAATTGTGAATCTTACAAAATTATTTTTGTTGTGCACTTATTTTAAGTGAAACCATATATAATATTAAAAATTATGGAAATATGAATATCTTAATTTGCATTTACATATTATGTTCATAGTTTTATCGTATTAGAAAAGCAGCCTTCATCCATATGAAGCATAAGAGGACGTACGCAATCAAACAAGAATTAACTAATACAATAAGATAATTAAGCATTCAAATTTATAATAAGTAAAGACTTTGGATGGTTTTTTAACTCCACCTAACATTCTATGCGCCTACAAATAATTACTACTCAATCTCTATGTCCCTTTAAAATTGATAACATACATTTTTTGTATCGTTTCATTAAAAATAATTATTTTTTAAAAAAAAGTTATTTTAAAATACTAACCCATATTTTTTATAATACAAAACTTTGTTTTTTTAATTTTCGTGCGTAAGTTTTTATGGCCGCTTTTAGTGAGACGAAAAAAATATTATTTCTGAAAAAGAAGAAACATTTCTTTCTTGAAAAGTAGTAAATTGGAAAACATATTAGCACCACATATTTATATACTTTTATGCTATTAGCATGATAAGAGTACTTGAAAAGAATATTCCACACAAAAAATGCATTATATAGCAAATGAATAGTGACGGAAAAATTTTCCGTTTCTAAATTTTAACAGATTAACAACGAAATTATTATGAAATTGTTGGGAACCTTTTTTTGATGCTTGTAGAAATCATTATTTATATGTTTTGATGATGCG
>JAPKLX010000410.1:83745-100500 GCA_026898415.1 Leonotis leonurus | reverse complement strand
CCCCCCCCCCATACACCACACCTGCTCTCCCGGGACCCAACAGAAATTGTTATAAAATTTTAGTAACGTAATTAATGACGAAATTATCCGTTATTAAAAATTTAGTAACAGAATTTTCTGTTACAATTTCATTACTAAGATTGAAGAAACCATTCTAGAAACAGAAATTCCGTTACAATTCCATTATTAAGATTGAAGAAACCATTTTAGAAACGAAAATTTCGTTGTTATATGAAGTAACGAAATATATTACGTTGTTAAATTTTTTAACAACCATCGATATTACTACGAATAAATTCGTTAAAAATCCGTTACTAAAACTTTTAGTAACGAAATTTCTTGTTTTAGTAACGGAAAATTCTGTTGCTAAAATAAATTTTTTTTGTAATGCTCGGTCCTACCTTTTAATTTTTATAGTGTTAATAATTTTATATTTTACCATAATTTTATTTGGTTGGAAATATAATTTGACTTTTTAATTTAATTTTAAAATATAAAATATATTAATATTTTAATTTGTGACAATTTCTTCTAAATTTTGAAATAATTCTAAAAGAAATATGATGTAAGTAATTCATATGTGGTAATAAATATTTTCAAAATTAATTTAATAAATCTAATGTAATATTTTAATTTTAGAATGTGACTATATTATACTCCTTCTTTTATTCCATTCGGATAGTTTAATGACTAGAAAATAATGGAAACACATTTTAACTTGAAAAAATAGTAGTGAAATATTGAGATTTAGGGCTATAATGGGTGGATCTAGTTTGGTTTAGATCTAGATAAAAAAAACTTTGACTTAGCTACATATTTGGCTAAGATCTAGATAATGGGGAGAGGGAATACACTAAATGCCAACTTTTCAATTTACTTGGTAAATTAACTAGAGAGATTAAGCTTTCTCGAAAGGAGATTGCTTCAATTGACAGACCAGGTTCACTCTCGATCTGTCCAGATAGGTTCTCTCTTGTGAGTTACGCAGGTAAGAGAACAAGAGTGATTTAGTCTGTTGCTCTTATATCAAAACCTTTGTAAACACTTAGTCGAATATATTAAGAGTAGATTAAAGCAATGCAAGTTTTGCGTGCAAGTGAAGGGTTAGAGAATAAAACAACTAAATAATAAAATGCGTAAAGTAAAGAACACAGTTGTTTTTACGTGGTTCGTGAAACCCTCTACGTCCACGGTCCAATCAAACTAGATTGGATATCCACTACTAGGATATCTCTCTTCTTTAAACTCGTTGAGAACGAGCCACAAGTTCAAATCAAAACTACCTAGAAACTTGTGCACGAATAGGGTCGTGTCTCTTACAACTTGCAGATAAATCTGCTACAATACCTCAACGTTAATCCACTTAGAAAACTACTAAGCTAGCGAAGATATCAACTCTCCTTCTCGATAAGACATACTTGAATCGAGGTTGGGTGTGATTACGATCACGAACGGCTTCGAACACTTCTGAAATAAGAAACTTCTTCGTTGAATCTTTCAATATTGCGTAGATTTCTTGACAGCATTTTAACACTTTAGAAATTTGATGATCGTGCATATGATGTGTGTTGTGATTTTCCAAATGTTGTTCGCAGCTTTTATAGGCTCACAATTTGAATTCTGACTGTTGGGTTGATTGGTGTGAATTAAATGTTGATTGTCAATCATGTATTATGAATCCCTAATTGATCCTCTTGCCATGTAGAGAAAGATATGATTAGATCTCCTCGATTATGGTAACAAATAGCTGATTGATCTCTTTCTATCTTTGAACTCTGATTTATTCTTTTTCCTTATTTGAAAATCCTGGTGACGTGGCATAAGGTGGGATTATCTTTAAGTTCATTGGGTGACGCATTATATACACAGATGACTTACTTAGAGAATATCATATGACTATGTAAAACTTCAGATGACTCATTGTATATCAGAAGATTACATAATCTCTAATTTAGTGATTTGTAAGGGACATGTTCACTCATCGAGCTGGTCAGGTCAGATTCACTACCAGTGCGGTGGTCTGATCCAGGTTTGTTCCTTAAGTTGATAAGAACAGCTGGGTGTGGAAAATGTTTGGTCCAGGTTGAGTGACCTTATCAGGTTGTCTGATTGCATCAGGTTCGCTAGTCTGCTTCCGAATATGAGAAGACTATCCAAACAGATTACTTCCTATAGGACAGAATACTTAACGTATTTGAGTCCTACAACTTTAGTCATCAGCTAACCTGGTTTAAGAGGTTGATTTTCTATAGATAAGATTTTGTAACTTGGTCTTTTCTTTGCAATATATCAACGTTAAATTGAAAGACATGCTTGCTCCCTATCAGGTTCACTTTTGAATTAAGTGATCTCTCTGTTACAATTTGAGCAGGTTTAGTCTAACAAGCAAGACTAAAAATAAATATAAGTATTGTTTCGAAAAATCATCATCAAAATAAAATATTGTGAGGTTCCCAACATTTATAGATTCACGAATACGAATTAAATCCATTCATTTTATTTTTTATATAAATTCTAAATATCCATAAATTGACAACAAAATCATAAAAATAATCTAAATCCATAATACCATAATAATTAATCAACAAAATATATGCATATACACATATTGTGGGGGAGATAAAAAAGAATTAGCTTCACACATTTTAACTAATATTAAATTTGAGACATATATTTTTTTAAGTTGATGGTTTAAATTATTTTTTTTTAAAATTAAAATATTAAGGATATATTAATGTTTGTTAAAGATCTATAACTGGTTTATTCACTATTTTGTGAAATTATATTACTTACTAATATATTTTATCTTGACTTTAGCATTTAATTGTGTATTAATGTCACGACTCGGTTACTTAAATATTGTATTAGCTATGTAAACGGATCGCGACTACGTTTACTGAAGGAATGAACTTAATTCTTAATTAATTACACTTTGATTAATATCAAATACGGAGAAGGTTGAATGACAATTAAGTGACGCAATATCAAGGATACAATTGATAAGTGAACGAATCAAAAAGGGGAAATCGAGGTAAAAGGGTGTCGATTTTCAGAATAATTTGGGCAGCATCTCCTTTGTAAATAGGTTAATTCCGGACAAACAGAAAACCCAAAGCAGGATATAATAAGTCAAAGCATATATCACAAATGGTTAGGAACATCCAAACCAACTGAAGATGATATGTGCGATATCAAGTTTCAACGACAACAAGTTGAATAAATTCAGATTTCTAAACATAATCAACAAAGGATAGTGAGTCAGCAACTACTATACATGACCAACATTTCAAAAGATAATTCAGAGTTTTGGCAACAGATAGGGTGGTTGAGAATTATGTGTGACGACATAACATCGGGGCAACTAGATACACATATTAACAAGCAAAAAGGAAAGCAAGCCCGAATCAGCATCCCTCACCATCGCCAACTCCGCTGCTCAACCTGCACATTCAGAAAAATATGCAGGGCATGAGTACTATATGTACTCAGTGGGCACATTGCCAAAAATATTTAAAACATACTTTTATGACTTGCCAACTAAAACAATACACAGGGTTTTAATTATAAAAGAAATAACATGTGTATGTTTTGTTCTTTTAAAAATTTTCATGCTCATGCTGTATCTTAATCTAACCATGACTTGTGTTTGCTGACAATGCATCTAAATACACCATATCTACGCACTCTTGTGTTGAAAGGTAGGCAACCCCTTCAACACTATGACCGGCCAACCCGCTCGCTGACTCACGGCCATAAATGTGTACACAAACCCTTACTGGCAGCTTGTCCAGCATAGGGCCGACGCCTTAATTCTCTCGTAGATAGGCATCATGCAGCATGCTTAAAACAGGCAAGTCACACAAAATCTTTCAAATAATATGCATATCAAAATATGACATAATAGCATGCACATTTTTAGTTAAGAAATGCCCACCTCACTAACAGCTTAGTCTGAAAATCTCAGTTTTTCTTCCTTCAGATCCGTTCCCTTTCTCCCTACTCCGCTTGCACCTTAAATATATAAATAGGGAGTATATTAGGGAAAAAATATTATTTCACTAATTCTCAATTATACTTAATTATAGTCTAGCATCTCAACTTGGGTTGCTAGGGGTTTTGACCTTCTTTCGGGTCATTGCATCCTTAACTGATTTAATATTCTTAACTGTATAAATATACTCAATTATATATTTTAAGCTTATTTATAAGCTTACTCATAATATTTAACCTTATACTTAGTAATTATGCATATTCTTGGTTTATGTCAAAATACTAACTTATGCATAATTATCTTATTAATATCAATTAAGCTTGATTATTCAACTATTAGTACTTATAAATCATTATCTACTCTTGAACCTTAATTAACTTATATAATTATAATACTTCCTTCTTTACCTACTAAACTAACAAATTCTAACTTTTACATACTTGGCTAATAAAATCCAATAAATTCACATTGGCCATTACATTCCTTCCTTATCTCAAATATCACATTAAGTCAACCAAATAAAATCTCTATGTATAAGTTTTAATCATGCCCTTTTTCTTGAAAATTAAAGATCTTAATGTAAGAATGATTCTATCTTTAATCTCTTGATTTAACCATGCTTAGTATTGCTCAATAAACTCCAATGCATCATCACTCAATCTAAATAACATCAACATACATGTAAACTTAGAAACTCCATAAACTAACTAAATTTTGAAAGTTCATTTCTAATGCTTGAAAAATTCTAAATAAATTATTCTAGACATTATTCATGCCAATAAACTCAAATATGATATTAATTTAAACAAATAAAATCAAAATCTCATAGTATAAGTAGGGTGAAATTTCGGCCCTTATAGTAAAGGTTAGAAAGTTTGATTTTGATTTAATTTCTTGTTCTAATCATGTTTATTGATGTCTAATGATACTTATTCATGCTCCATTCAAGAAAATTCACACAAATTCTAATGATTCAAATTAGGGTTCATGTAGAGATTTTAGGGAAAATCAAATTAACCATAATTTGTTGGAATTCTTTGCATATTCTTGTTTAAAGCATGCATTTCTATCCATTTACTACAACATAATTAAAAATCAAAACCATACATGAACAAGCTATAAGGCACGAAATTTTCATGCTTTAAAAAGAGGGAATTCTTCATCATTTTTCAAGCTAAAACATGAAGAAATTGGATATTTACCTTGATTGGATGATTTTCTCACAATTTGGTATTGATTTTTGACTTAATTCTTGAGATTTGAAGAAAAATTTGTTTAGTGTGTGTGAATAGTGACGAAAATTTGGGTGGAGATGTTGGAAGATGATGAATAGCAGTTGAAAGTCTTACTTAAAAGTTAAGTAAGTGATTTTTCTAGTTTAATAATTAATTTCTCTACTTTTCCACATTTCTCTAGGGACTTCTAGAAGCTTCCCGATTCTTCATTTTTTGGGTTTCGAGATATTGATACTGGATGATTCGTCTCAACACATAGAATTCAATGGTTCAGACCGTTCGTGATTTGGAGTTCGTTTGAATAACTTATTCAAACTTTAAAATACCGAATAAATTTAACTGAATAAATTCTCTTTAAAATAATATTTTTCTAATAAAATCTTCATAATAATCTCTTCTATATATATATTATAAAATTAGGCATAACTTATAGATATTACTACAGCTGTCGAATTCTCAAACTGAATTTTAAACGAAAGCTTATTTAATTATTGTTAAAATTGCAATAATTAATTATTATTCTCTGTATCGGCTGTTTACTGACTTAATGAAATTTTTAATTCCATTTTTCTATATTATCTAATAGATAAAAATTTTCTCATCTGAGGGGTATGCTTCGTCTGAATTTATTTTGCCTCAAACCCCTTTCTTTTATTATTAATATGGAATTAATAAATTTCATTTTCTTTCTTAACTAAATAATTAAAATTCTTTCTTCTAAATTATATAATAAATTTTTCAAGCTCTTCTTAATCTCATAAATATTATTTCTTAAGGATGCAATGCCCTAATTAATATTTAATCAAACTCTAATTACTGCTATAGTATTTCGGGATACTACAATTAAGATAAAAATATATTTTCTGAAATTATTTTGTTAATATTGTTGATAAAAATTTCTTCTTACCGAAAACTTACGCAAATATAATTTTATATAGTTAATACTTATTTCTTATTTGTTGCTTTTTTATTGAAATAAACGTAGAAAATTAATCAATGTTTAATTATTATTATTTTATTATTTTAGTCCATCTGATTTACTGCTTACAAGTATAACCGATAAATTAAAGGAGAAAAAATATTAGCTTGAAATAAAAATGCTTAAATAGGTGAATAATCAATGATTAAAAAATTATTGTCTTATTGCTAGTATCATTTTAGTGCAATGTTAGTAATATTAAAAAAGAGAGAAAAATAAAATGAGAGAAATATGTGTAGATGATTTGACATTTATATTGATAAAAAAAAATTTAAATACCACAAAATTTGTAGCACAATGAGCATCCTACAAAATTTCAAAATCAATAATTTATATTAAATTCTATTTATCATGTAGACAACTAATTCTATTATAATCATCTCTTATGAATATTAATATCTATATATAATACTTCCATCGTCCACCAATGTTCTTCCCATTTTGACTCGGCACGTGTTTTAATAAAATGAGTTGATTTTTATTGATAAAGAGTAAAGTGTAGTGAGTGGAGAAGGTTTGCTAAAAATAGAAAGAAAAGTGGGAAGAAACTTGATGGACGGACTAAAATGGCAAAATGAGAAGAAACTTGGTGGACAGATGGAGTATTAAAAAGGCGGGTTCATAGGCTGGATCTAGGTCATGAAAGGTAAACTATAGATTTAGTACTTTAAAAAATTTAACTGCTCTAAATCCGGTCTTATCCGTTAAGTCCAAAACTAAAAAAAAATTCAAACCTTACAAAATGAATATGGATTTACATATCCAGATCAAATCCTGGATCTACCGTCATCTTTATGGATGCTTATTGACTAGCCCTTTTTTCGTGCTCTTTTGTGTCTTATATTAGATCTAGATCGAGTCATTTTCCTTTATTTTGTGTCTGGGAGGACACGAGTCTGGATTGGCAGGATACAGGTTAAGGTTGCAGGTCATGTAAAGAAAGAGGCAAGTTTGCGCACGAAGTATCTTGGACAATTTGAAGCTCAAGACAAGGTACTGCTCGAGATCACACTGCAGCCGCTGGGGGCAAGAGGAGCACATTGGCCAAGACGAGGAGGAAGATTGAAGCAGCCGGGATCGCAGAAGATGATGGGCAATGAGTTGTGATTTGCGGTAGATTTCTTTCCTTACATGAAAAAGGAAAAAGATCTCCCTTTCCTTCCACCGAATATTTGGAGGATTGAGAGTATCTCCTTTACGTGGAAAATCTCACCAGGGAAGGAAAGTTTCGCTGCAAACCCTAGCCACCTCTATCAAAAAACCCAAACCCACGAAGATGCTATTTATACCCCACGCAATGAATCAGAGAGACACATTCAAGGGGAGGGACGATGCCCAACTGCTCTTTCTCTTAGTTTAGGCTTTATTTCAATGAGTGATTGGGAGGAAGAAACAAGTCCTACTGGCAAACAATTTTATTTAATTACTGTTCATGCTTTCAGCCTTGCCAAGAGTTGGTCCTGTCACGAGGATCTTTTGGTAACACTTTAATTTTGTATTTTAATATAAGTATGATTATGTTTATTTCATTTGCGTTCTTTACTTTCAGTATGAGTAGCTAGATTTATTTACTTGGCTTGGGAAAGATGAATTGAGTTAAAACTTATAACGTCTTGAGAGGTCTAAATGCACTTATAATTGTATTGGCATGTCCCTAAAGCACTGGATCTGAATCCTACACAAGTTGATCAAGACCTCAGTGTTGTCTGGCCAGTAGCAGTCTTGGGCAAGATCAGGTTACAACTGCAAGCTCGAAACTCCAAGTGTTAGTGACTCCCTGCTTGCCAGCCAGATGGATCAGCATGGTGATGTAGGTGGGAACGTCATGGGACGGGCGTCTGAGATGGTGTGCCCATGGTTGCACAATCCTGCTAATGCCTATTTGGGTATGCTAGAGTAAGGTTGGTCCAGGAGCAATCTTGGGTAAGGGGGATAAGGGAGTGAGTAACCCTTACCTTCTGGGCTGAAAATGTATGCTGGGCGAGGATTAGGTTGCTACGTGACGATTAAAAAGGGAGTTTCCTGAGTGATGCGTTTGGGTGGTCGAAGTAAAACCACATTCTTATACTCGCCTTTAACCAATGGCATGCTAGTACAACGAACAACTTTGCACTAATGATCAAGACATAAGTCAAGACTCAATGATTCTAATCCAAGTCAAGTTTCTTTCTTATTTAACTATCTTAGTGTTTTTCTTTTCAATTATTTATATTTCAGCACTTTACTTTCTACTTGATTACAACTTCGTGCCCAAGGTAAGACTCGACTCAAAACCCAAATTGTGACATCGAGAGAGGAATCCACCAACTCCCTGTGGGATCCTTTGTTGTTGAAGATGAAAGCAAGGTTTGACACTTAAGGTTAGGTCATTTTAGCGAGCAAGGGATGAATGAGTTGAGGAAGTAGGGGGTTATCAAATCCAAAGTGATGTTGTAATTGATAATTGTGAAGAATGCATCTTATGCAAGAGCAAGAAATTGTCTTTCCTTACTAGTAAGTACAAGTCATCTTCACCGCTTGACTACGTACATTGTGATATGTGGGGACCCACAAGGGTGGAGACCATTTTTGGTGAAAATAATTTTATGTCCATCAATGATGATTGTTGGGTCCCGGGAGAGCAGGTGTGGTGTAGGGGGGGGGGGGGGGGAATACACCACACTCCAACTTTTTGCATTAGGCTGTTTGAACAGCAGGTCGAGAGACAACTCGCTGCCTATACCAGGACAGCTCGCTTAGGATAGCAGATGATCTCCTCTGATATAGAGTTAAGAGTTATCTTCTCACAAATGATCTCCACACAAAGTGAATGACCTGTTCTGTGAGCAGGTTGACTTGCAACTAGCTGGAGCTTACAAGATCATCTGTCTGAACAAAGGTCATGTGTGGAAGCTTAGTGAACTTGTTGGTTGCTCTTATACTTAGAAAATGTTTTGTTTATACTGAGTGTTCTTTCAGAGGTTGATTCAAAATGCACAACTCACTATTATGAAAAGCACGCTAGTAAGTGATAAACAAATAATCAAACTGAGTAATGCAAAACATAAAGAAACACACAATATTTAACGTGGTTCAGAAAACCCCCTACGTCCACGATCCATCAATTCTAGATTGATGAATCCCTTAACCTTAGATCATTTGCTTATTTATCCTCGTTGAGTACGAGTTCAAACTCTTATTTATTCTCGCCAAGTAGGAGATTACAACTCTTTAGTTTAAACTCGTCGGGTATGAGATCTGGTTCGGGTTTATAATCGTTCTTGAATATTGGACTGAGGATTAGGCCACAACAAAATAAGAAGATATAACGTATGAAGGCTCCAAGAGTTTGGAGTTCATACATTGGGTGAAACTGTAAAGCTTGGTCGCGTAAACAGCTTGGTCCTGAGCTCGCGAGCGAAGTCTAGAAAACAACCCGTTCTTTATCCTTGAGGCTGTGCTCCTATTATTTTCAATCAATGACCTGAAGCTCGAAGAAAGCCACTTGCAAAAATACTTCAAATTTATTGATACTCCTGACGCAAGACAATTCTTTCACACCTATGTGCGCACTAAGATGAAGGAGGAGGCCAGCACGTTGCATGGAGCAGTCGACCTGCTAGTTTGAGATTTTGATGTCACGTTTTTTACAGTTGACGAGGCATCTGCAGCAGAAACAAAGGAATCATCTGCTGGCGAACAACACGCAACAGAACAATCTCATGAGGGTGCTTCACAGCCCGATGTTGAAATGATCCAAGCTCCACCTCCACCACCAGAAAATGAACCATCAACTTCTGTAGTTGAGTAGCCCGTTACTGAACACGTTGATGATCCAGCTACTGCTCAATTTCCTATCATCCCAATAGAGGAGGAGTTTGTACTAGTGGGAGCCCATCTTCCAGAAATAACAAAAAGATTTGCCAACATTATTGTGGGGCCATTGGTAGATGAAGAACAAATTGGCGAAGTGTATACATTGGCTACAGCTTCTGCAGAACACTCATCACTGCTTAGACGAGCTGCTAGCTTCACTACCACCCCTAAAGACGAATGAAAAAATTGAGGACATGATCACATCAAATTAAACAGCAAGGCAAACGCACTAGCCAATTTGTCGTTAACCGATGCACAAGCTTCTATAGCAACTATTGAGGAGAGATTAAAAAATATAAGGAAGAGACTGATATAAGAATCAACCTGTTACTCGTTGATGTTGATCAATTTGACGCAAATTTCAAGAAGGCTGGTGGTTTCATGGTTGCAAAGGTGAAAGTTGAAGTGGAAAAACATCTTGATGATATGGAGAACAAAACTATACTAGCTGGCTCCTATGAAGAAACATTACATGCTACACTCAAAGATGCAAATGTTCCCACTGACGATGAAATCTTCGACATCAAACATAATTTTGTCAAGATAATAAATATATAGGAGGCATGAATGACTAATACCATGGGTTGGAGGATAAATGACTATTCCTTTATGAGATGTAATAGTGATTTCAAATGGAATGATCATTCTTAATTATATGTTTAACCAATCGTACGAATGGAATATAGTTAAAAATCACCATTTCATTCCATACTTCACTCTTTTTAACATTCTGATGGCTTACTTTAGCACATAGAAAATTTTCCATTTATTTTATATTATCAGGTATGTCTATCCACAAAGTATTTACTCGTCTCTATTTTAAAAAATTTAATCCTAAAACATTAATTTTATCCCGACAAAATCCACTTAAAGCGAGAGACAACTTTTATTCAATGCACAATTATCACTAAATTAAACTAAATTATTAAAACATATTTTGAGTCAAATTTCAAGTTTTGTTTAGATAATGTGGACAGCGAAATAAGATGTTTTAAAGATAAAATATAATTAACTTATTTATATATAATGGGGTGTTTGGTTTACTTGATTAGCATTGATTAGGTGTGATTGATAAAATAATCAAACATAATCAAGTGTTTGGTTTGCTTGATTTGGTCCGTAATAGATTATTCGGCCCGCATATAATCATAGAATTCCTTGATTATTAATCAACTCAAACTTGACTTGATTATGCTTGATTATTAATCAAACATCATTTTAAAATGCAAATTTACAAAATTATCCTCGTCAATTTTGTTATTTACAAAAATACAAGTAAACACACACCCAACATATCTCTATAAAGGAAAATTTAGGTATTTTTCTATATTTTAATTATAATCACATAATTTATCAATCACTATAATCAATCAAACAAAACACATGATTATATAATCCAAATAATCTCATCATCTCTTATCCTATCAATCTAATCTATCACATCCACCAAAACAAACAACCCCAATAAATATAATTTAGTTTATATAGTTGTCCCATCAAATTAATCCCGTACTTAAAGTAAAATATAAACTTTAACACCCCACAACATGCAATAAACATCATATTTATATAAAAACAACAACAATAATAATAATAATAAATAATAATAATAAAACATTTTTGACATAATTTTCATGTTATACAGTATGTCAAATTTACAAAAGGTAACCATCTCTTACTCTCATATCTTCTTTGTTGTGGATGTTGTAATTAAAGTGGTGATGTAATCATAATAGTAGTAATATTTGGTCATAAATGTTATATAAATTGTATAAAAGTTCAAATATGAATACCTTATTTGTATAAGTTATAAAGGGAAGATAACTATTTCGTTTTTATATCCCAATTACATATGATGTGAAGCGTAAAAGTTAAGGTATATATGACTGATTATTACGCGGACCAAGCTCGTCCGTCATTTTTAAAATTAATAAGATTACATTAAAACTTATGATACATTGATAATGGAAGAAAATAAAATTTTAACTTTAAAATTTGAAGTTGAAAACCAGTGAAATTTTGTGGTTTCATAAAATGATATAACAATATTTTTCATTGTGTTCACGAACTATTTTTTTAAAGTTAAAAGTGAAAAAAATATTAAAAATCTTAAAAGTTAAATGAGCATTATTACATAATCAATTTACTTGACTAATTACTTAGAGAGATTAAGCTTTCTGGAAGGGAGATTGCTTAAGTGTGACAAACCAGATCGATACAAAGTCTATCCAGATTGACTCTCTCTCGTGATAAACACTTAGTAGATAACAAGAGTGATCTTGTCAACTAATAGAGTGTTGTGTGTAGAATATGATGGACTTAGTCTGTGCTCTTTATTAGAAAACCTTTGAAATATTTACCAAGTAGATTAACAGATTGATTAAAAGTGCAGTTTAAATGAACGTGCTGATTAGTGAATAAACAACTGAAGGTAAATATGCAGAATATAAATAACACAGTTATTTTACGTGGTTCGGGAAACCCCCTACGTCCACGATCCAATCCAAATCGGATTAGATATCCACTACTAGGATACTCTCTTCTTTATACTCGCTGAGAATGAGCCACAAGTTTCAAACACAATCTGGTTGAAACTTATGCACGAATAAGGGTCGTGTCCCTTTACAACTTACAGTATACAACTGCAACAAGATATCTTCATGTTAATCCACTAGAAATCTACTAGCTAGCGAAGCTATTTTCTTTCTTCTTCTCGATAAGACAGACTTGAATCGAGTGGTGTGATTTCGATCACGAACAACTTAGAACACGATCTGGTATGCGGAAATCTCCTGAAATGAATGCTTTGATAAGTGAGTTGATTTCTGAGCACAGTAACAACTTGATAATAATCTTGAAGTATCCGTACTCTTCCAGTCTTGGTTCCAAGCTTTTAGAGGTGTAGAATTTGAAATTCTAACCGTTGGTCTTGATTGGCTTGAAGTAAATGTTGATTACCAATCAAGAGATATGAATCCTTGATTTATCTCTTCTTGCCTTGTGTGAAAGGTTGACCAAATCTTCGAAATATGGAAAGCAGATCGTTGATAGATGTTTCTTTCCTTCATCGCATAGTTATTGATTCTCCTTCCAAACTTGATCTTTAATAGATAAATTTTCCATCTTTGTGAGATGTGCTGATGTGGCAAGGTGATTTGGATTCACTTAAGTACTTCTAGACATATAATCGAATGTCAAATGATTGGGTTGATCTGGTCTAGGCTGGCTCACTTTATAGGAACGATCTGGTCATAGTAGATTGACATCAGTCTGGTCAAATATCAATCTGTTTCAAAAAAAAAATGCTCCAAAGCATGGTTGCAATATATGTGAATGATTTCTAGTCAACCAAATCATGTGGCCATCGATCAGATCATCTGCTTGCTTTTGTAGGTTGCTGCAGACCTGGTTCTTCGAACAGAACGTGCACTAGCTAGATGACTTTTATAGGATATAATCCTTTACATTTTAAGTCATCCACTAACCTGGTCTAAAGTCATGTTCTCTATCAGTTTCACTTTGTATGACAATGATTTGGTACAGGTAGAACAAATTGAGACCTAGCAAACTGAAATAATTCTAAGTGTGTTTCGTGAGAACATCATCAAAACTAAATATTGTGGGGTTCCCAACAATTACCATTGTGTGCGTGCGTTGGCCTAGTTGTTAAAACTTTAGGTAATAGGTTTTGGGTTCGAATCCTCCGTGACGTGATCTTGTAATTTAAATTTAATATAATAAAAAAATTAAAAATAAATATTTATGATTTTAAAATTTTAAAATATATTAATTTTTATTTTTAGACAATTGTTAATCGTATCCAGAATATCCATGCACGATTTTTTTTCCAAATTGTAAACCGTCATGACAATGATTCGGTTTAATTTTGAATTCTTGAAATCGTGAACATATGATTCGATTACGGATTGATTTTGATCTATAACAATGAATACCTATAAATTATATAATAGATCGATAAAAAGTAATTAATTAGAGATCAAATATTTAATTGAGTAATTGACCTAAGGATGTCAATTGGGCCAACCAACTTAATTTCGGGTCCAACACATTCGGTTATGGGCTATTTTTAGTTCGGGTCAGTCGGACCTTTTCTATTTCGGGTTAAAATATTTTGACTAGCTTGTTGGGCAAAAATATTTGTTGGAAAAAAATATTATATATAAAATATGTTAATATTTTTTTTATAAAAAAATTTGTGTTGTTTTTTCTCAATAGAAACATCTAACTTGGTAATACATACAAAAATAAGTATTATTTCACAACAAACATACATAATAATAACTAATAAGTCACTAATAATTTGACACAATTTTTGACATAAATGATTATGTTTTTTATCGGTTAATCGGGTCAACCCATTCGATTTTTGGGCTAGCTCTATCGGGCTTATAAAATTTTTGGGCTAGTCCTATCAGTCTCAAACTATTTTCGGTTCGGTTAAATCATACTTTTTTTTTTAATTTCGGGCTAAAATATTTGAGCCATAACCCGTCTTTTTTGTCAGTCTATTTGGATCGTTCCTTCGATTTCGAGCTAAATTTACATCCCTAAATTAACCCAAGATATTCATTCTACTATTTTAACATTATTAGCAATTTATTCTCATCTGTTTAAAGAAAGAATATAAGAAAAATAACTACACTTTCATTTTATGATTGTCTAAACAATTCAGATGGGGTAAACGCAAAAAAAAATTGGGTACCCATATTTAAAATCAACCAAATGCATATATAATTTCATAAATTGAATTGTCGTTCAAGTACACAATAATCGATCGGAAGCATTTCGGTTTGGGTACCCTAATATTCAATTAAAGTATCAAATTATAGAAGAAAAATCATATTTTTTAACTTTAATCATTCATTAATCTTTGAGTAAAATATCAAATTAAATAATAAGAAGTGTTAATAATAAGAAAATGAGTTTTAACCGTATAATTTTACTATGAATAGTTTAATTAGACAAATGTATGATATATAATTGTAGTAAAAATATTAGAACTTCACTTAAAATGTACATTATAAATAGTATTAAGACCAAAGTCAATATGGTCACTTTACCTTATAATATATTATTAGATGATGCACCATGTTGGTATGGATAGTACTCTCTCCGTCCTATTAAATATGACACACTTTCCATATTTAGACGTCCCACTAAGCTTGACACATTCCATAAATAGTAAAAGTTATATCTTCAAAAAGATGTGGACCCTACCACCTTTATCACTCTTACACACTACTTTATACATTCTCATTAATAACCGTATCGGAAAAAAGGTGTTATGCTTAGTGGGATGGAGGGAGTACTAATCAATTCCTTTAACCTCTTGTCAACAATGGTAGTGCATACCCTTTTCGACTGAGGCAGGCCACACTCCCATAAGCTCTCTCAGGTACAATACACGGATGAGCCGCCCTCCGGGAGGTGCTGGAGTCCAATTCCCTACAATCCCCCCCTCATCACCATCCCGGTATTCTGAAGGATGCATCGGACCTTGAGAGCATATGCTGGCGCTCCTTCGAACCCGAGCCATGGGGCTTCCTATGCCACCCAGAGGACTGTCAATCTCGCACCTCGGATTACGGCCGTGATTCGTCATAATCCATAAAGTTGTTGTGCCCAACAACCCCTCCGCTCAGGCACACCACCTATGTATGGCTCCGCCGGATTCGATTCTTCACATCCGAAGCCCCAACTCTGATACCACTTGTTGGTCCCGAAAGAGCAAGATTGGTGTATTGGGGTGGGGGGAATACACCAATTCAAACTCTTAGGAGGTGATTGGTTGGATGGAATGGAATAAGGTAGGAATGGAATGGAGTGTGGAATGGAATGAAGGGGAGAATGGAATGGAAATGATAAGTCATTCACATGCTTGGAGTGTAGAAGGAATAAGCATGGAATGGAATGACAATTTGTTAATTCATTTTTATAATAATTGATCGCTACAAATAAACTGATGAATAAATCATATTTATATTGTAATACGAAATCATAGTTTTAATATTCCATATAAGATTGTTATTCGTATTTTTTTGTTCTTTTGAATATCGAATTTCTCTACTTTTTTCATTATTTTTCCTTTGTTTTTTTATGGACCAAAATAATTCAAATCAAAATGTTTCAGTATAAAATTTTAAAATGTATGAGTGAACATTCATATATATGGTTCAATGATGTCCATAAAATCGAACGAAATTAAATTAAAAAATTAGATTGGAAAAAAAATAATCCAACTAAGCAAAAAATTAATTGGACCAAACTAACCAAATTTATTTTGATTTGGTTCTATTTATCCGAATATTCAATAATTCTCATGTACTAACAAAATTAAAAATCTGAAATTTAAAATTATAATCACAACATTTAAGTTGTTAAATCCCACATATATCTTCAATAGTTTTAAATTTTCAAATGATAATAAACTTTACAAATTTATTCATAATTCTAATTTTTGTAAATAAAATAATAATGAATTAAATAATTTATCACATTTAATTTATTGCATATTTTTAAATTTAAATATACAAAAAAATAATAAAAATATATATGATGATGAAATAATTTTATTTAATAAAAAAATATATTTTAATATTAAAAAATAATTTGGTTTTTGAATATTATTGTAATGCCCCGCTCTTTTAACCCCAATTAAATTAGTAAATTGTTCG
>JAPKLX010000410.1:22253-43745 GCA_026898415.1 Leonotis leonurus | reverse complement strand
TCTCCATATTGCATATGATTCATTTTAGATTCATTATTATAGACATTCTCTTTGCATTGGTTAGCTGTTGGGTGACAAATGGCATAGTCAAAGTTATAGAGGAGATGCTGTCCGATTTTCAAGGACAACTCTCACTTATATAATGCACACGAACACAATGCCCCCTTTCTTCCCCGCCCAGTCATGCCCTTGGCGCGTGTGCCGTCCCTCGGGATTTGGGGCGTGACACTCTTATTATTGTCTAAGTGTTTACACTAGAGAGCCATCTGCTTGGACTGATTTGACATTGATCTGGTGTTCAATCTGGTTAGTCATCTGTCGAGCAATTTCTTATTTTAAGGATAGCTTGAACTCTCTAATAATTCAACAAGTAAATTGAAAAGTTTGTATTTCGTGTATTCCCCCCCCCCCCTCCCATACACCAAACCTTACTCTTTTGGGACCAACATGTAATGAATAATCATTAGACATAAATATAGAGAGAGTTAGAGAAATAAATAACATTTATGACTCTATCTTGGTTCCCCCTTAATTGATGCCTAATAGATCGTTTCATTATCTTCATGGTTTTGTTGTTCCAGCCTTTGTTTAACCATCTGTTCACAACAGATGGTATGAAATATAATATTTTATATTAGTTTTGGACTCAGATCGATCTGTTACTTGACTTGTGCTATGAAAATTTCCTACAACACAAACTGTTAGTAAGGCAACATCGAGATCGATTTTTGGTACGATCTGTTCTTTAACAGCTCGCTGTTGATTATTTCTTAGAAACAATCTGTTATAATGAAATTCTCAACAACTCGCTGTTGATGATTTCATCTAAGTATCCAACTATGATGTTAGTCAATAATATACAGAAGTAGAATGGACTAACACAGATGGAAAAATAAGTATTATATTGCAACAGATGGTTTTTATAGAAAACTATTCGTTGTCAATATTTAGTACCGTTTTCATCAAAGTTTATCAAACCCAGCTTCCCACATAACATCTTGAAACGATCTTCTGCTAGAGCTTTTGTGAGAATGTTAACTCGCTGCAAGTCCGTGTGAATTTTCTTGATCTTGATGTTCACTTTTCGACTTGGTCGCGTATAAAATGATGTCGAACATCAACATGTTTGCAGTGAGAGTGAAGAACTGGATTTTGAGTGATGACAGTTGTGCTAGAGCTAACACAAAATATTGATACAGCATCCATGTAGACTTCGTAGTCCTTGAGCTGTTGTTTTAGCCATAAAATTTGTGCAGTACAGCTCCGTGCAGCCATGTATTCTGCTTCTGTTGTTGAGGTTGCAACTGAAGTTTGCTTCATAGAAAACCAAGAAATGAGTTTGCTTCCAAGGAATTGGAAAGTCCTAGATGTTGATTTTCTATCGAGCTTGCAACCAGCATAATCAAAATCAGAATACCCAGTTAGCTCAAAATTATCATCACATGGATACCATAATTCTATATCAGTTGTGCCCTTGAGATAATGTAAAATCCTTTTGGCTGCCTCCATGTGAGATTCTTTTGGATTAGCTTGATACCTAGCACAAACACCAACAGAAAAAGTGATATCAGGTCGACTAGAAGTTAAGTACAATAATGATCCGATAATACCATGATACTATTTTATATCAGCTGTTTTGCCAAGTACGTTTGGACCGATCTGTCCATTAGTTTGCTTGGGGATTTTCAATGGTTTGTTATCCTTTACTCCAAATTTGGTGATGAGATCGGTTGATTAAAATCCCTTCAGCAGATTATTTGACTTGTAGGCCTAGGAAGAAATTCATTTCTCCCATCATACACATCTTGTACTTATCCTGCATAAGCTTGCTAAATTTGTTACAAAGGAATTCAGATTTTGATCCAAAGATAATATCATCAACATAAATTTGAACTAAAAGGATATAATTTTGGACTTTGATGGTGAAGAGAATTTTATCCACTGATCCTCGTTTGAATCCAGATTGTAACAAGAAGGTGGACAGAGTTTCATACGAAGCTCGAGGAGGTTGTTTTAACCATATACTATTTTAACCAGTCTGTACACCTTGCTTTCATCTTCCACTTTGAATCCAGGGGTTGTTCGAAATAGACTTCCTCTTCCAAAATTCCATTGAGAAAGGCACTCTTTACGTCCATTTGAAACACTTTGAATTGCTGACAAGTTGCATAAGCAAGAAATAGTCGTATTGCTTCTAGTCTAGCAACAGGTACAAATGTGTTGGGAACCCCACAGATAATTTAAGTTTTGATGATGTTCTCTCGAAAACACACTTGATATTATTCATGTTCTGTATTATTTCTATTTTGTCTCCTTGTAACAGATGAAATCTGAAGCAAGTCTAAGCAACAGAAAGCTGAAGATAGTCTAAGTACCAGAAAGCTGGAGCAAGACAGCTTTAACAGAAAGTTGAACCAGCAAGTCTTAGACAGAAAGTTGAATCAGCAAGTCTTAGACAGAAAGTTGAACCAGCAAGTCTTAGATAGAAAGTTGAATCAGCAAGTCTTAGACAGAAAGTTGAACCAGCAAGTCTCGAACAGAAAGTTGGAGCAAATCAACTTTAACAGAAAGTTGTTCAACCAGAAAGTACTCAACCAGTGTTCAACCAGAAAGTACTCAACCAGTGTTCAACCAGAAAGGCATTAAAACCAGAAATGGCGTAACCAGAAAGTTCCAACCAAAACAGAAAGAGTTGAACCAAACCTGTCAATGATGGTAACAAATCAATAGAGCTATCAAAACCACCAGATTACAATGCCCCTCTCACCATATCTCTTACCACGTCAATATTAAAGTTTATCCATCGAGAATTGGAAAGAGAATCACTGATTGACACGAAGAAGGAAAGTAATCACAGTTGATCAGTTTTCCATTCATAGAAGATTCGTTCAAAGACTCTACAAGGAAAGAAGAGATATGATTGATTGGCAATCCACAAATCAAATCACGCCAATCAACAAACGGCTAGAAAATCAAAATTCAAAGCCTATATATGTTTGGAGATTCAAAGTCTGACGTGAGCAAGCGATATATTTCTGAAACATTCTCAAGCATTCAATCTTACATCAGACAAAAGCTTCAAACCGTTTGTGATCACAATCACACCTCGATTCAAGTCTGTCTTATCGAGAGAGGAAGGAGATCTTTGCTAGCTAGTAGTTTTCTAGTGGATTAACGTGAAGGAATCCTGTTTTACAGTTGTTTTCTGTAAGTTGTAAAGGAACACGACCGTTATTCGTGCATAAGTTTCAATCTGCTTTGTAATTGAAACTTATGGCTCGTTCTCAGCGAGTATAAATAAGAGAGTATCCTAGTAGTGGATATCTAATCCAGTTTGGATTAGACCGTGGACGTAGGGGGTTTCCCGAACCACGTAAAATAACTGTGTTATTTACTTTCTGCATTTTTATTCCAGTTGTTTTATTCTCTATCTGTCACTCTCATACAAACTGCATTCTTAATCAATTCTCTAAATACTCGACTAAGATTTGAAAGTTTTTCTAATCAAAGAGCACTGACTAAGTCCACCATTATTCCGCACACAATACACTGTTTGAGAATAAGATCACTCTTACTTTCTGCTTTGTATTACTCACTTGAGAGATTCTGCTTGGACATAATAAGATTGTTTTGATAGTCAATCTGGTCTGTCACGTTGAGCAATCTGTAATCCAGAGTCTCTCCCCTTAATTAGTCAAGTAAACTGAAAAGTTTGTATTTGGTGTATTCCCCCCCCCCCATACACCAAACCTTGCTCTTTCGGGACCAACAAAATGTTTCATTGAAGTCGATTCCCTCCTATTGGCAACATCCCTTTACAACTAATCGAGCTTTGTTTCTTACCACTTCTCCTGTTTCATCCCTTTTATTTTTGAAGATCCATTTCACTCATATGATTCCTTGACGCATAGGTCGATCAACTAAGTACCATACTTCATTTCTTTTGAACTCATTCAACTTCTCTTGCATGGCATTAGTCCAATTTGCATCCTGTAAGGCTTCATTTACATCTTTAGGCTCAGTGTGCGATAGATAGAAGCTGAGTAGTGCACTTTCTCCATGCATTCTTCGTGTCTTTACTCTATCTGCTGGGTTCCCAACAATGAGTTTGGTTGGGTGACTATCTATACATTTTCTTCGCCTTTTCATCTCTTCCTCTGAAACTACAAGTTTGGGATCTGCAGGTGAATCCTCAAATTCAGGACGATCTATGATTGATACATCAAAAGGATTATTATCGTTAATATCAAGATTAGAAAGCTCGTTATGTATTTCTTGGGCAGGTGGTTACTGATCTTGTGTGGAAACAGATTGAGGGGCAGATTGTTCATCAACAGGTAGTTGTGAATATTTATCATGTAATATTCCCTCTTGATCTGTTCCCTCTTGTTGTGACACCTCTATAGCAGATTGATCAATGTTTTCTTCTTCTTCCTCACCTTCTTTGTATGGACTCCATAGCAGAATATCTTCAATGAGTCGATTTGTGGAGTTTCTCAACGTTATTGTGGAGTCTACATCATTTGAAGAATAAGTACTATATGTTCCCGAAATCTCAAAAGTAGATTCATCAAATACAACATGTTGTGTTATTTCCACAACAATGGATCTTTTATTAAAAACACGATAAGCTTTGCTGGTGTCAGAATATCCTAAGAAAATTCTTTGATCAACTTTTCTATCAAGTGTTTTTAATTGAGTTTTCCCATTGTTGTGGATGAAACATTTGCATCCAAAAGAACGAAAATATGTAATTCGAGGCTTCATGTTGTTCCATAGCTCATATGGAGTTTTTTCGTGGCGTAGAGTTATCACACACCGATTATGTGTACAGCAGGCCGTGTTTATTGCTTCGGCGCAGAATTTCTTGGGGAGGTTGATTTCGTTGAGCATTGTTCGGGCTGTTTCTTTAAGCGATCTGTTACGCCATTCCACAATTCTATTTTGCTATGGTGTACGAGCTGCAGAAGCCTGATGTTGAATTTCCATCTTAGAGCAGTAGGCTTCGATCATGTGATCGTATAGTGATGATGGAAGTTCCCTTTTGATTTGAGAGTTTGTTGAGTAGGCCAGGTAGCTTCTCCAATGTCTCCTTTTTCTTAAACATGAAAACAATCCACGTAAATCTAGAAAAGTCATCTACAATTACGAGAGTATATTTTCTACCGTTTACACTTAATGGAGATACAGGTCCAAAAAGGTTAAGATGGAGAAGTTCCAATGTTCTTGTTGAGTGAGCTGCCTTTGTTGAAAATGAAGCTCTTGTTTGTTTTCCTCCTTGGCAAGCTTCACATACGTGATCTCTATCAAACACTTGATTGGGTAGACCTTCAACCAGATTGTTCTTTACCAACTTGTTGATGGATTTGAAATTCAGATGACTTAGTCGTTTATGCCACAACCAACTGGTCTCATTGTTTGATTTTGTCACTAGGCAGGTTTCGATTTGTTCATCCCATTGCACAATATATAACTTGTCCTGCAAAATCCCGGTAAGAAAATTTTTTTCTCCTTCCAAATCCTTCACTAGACACTTGTTAGCTGTAAATTCTACTCTCTTATCATTAGCAGAGAATTGGCTAATTGAGAAAATATTATGATTAAGTCCCTCAACATATGAAACATTAAGAATAGTAGTGGTACCAATGTGGAGATCACCATAACCTTTCGTATATCCTTTAGAGTCACCACCAAAGGCAATAGTTGGTCCAATGCACTCCTTGTAATTGATTAACAGATCTTTGTTGCACGTCATATGTTTAGAGCATTCGCTATCGAGTATCTACACTGCACCCCGAGCTGTATGCATTCTTCTTATCGATCTCCTATCCTGCAATAAAAATTTACTTAGCTACCCTACTGATAGAGGGTGCTTTGTCAGTAGAAAAAGTTCCTTTTGGAACCTAAATTTTCTAATTATGGAAACATTTTGAGATGGTCTGATCTGTTTGCCGCTGAAATCAATGTAGACTATATGTTTCCTTGTCGCATGTGGTCGAGATGTCACAGTTGGCTTCTTTGGAGCAGATGGTTTGAAGAATTGAGGTTTAGCGGGAGCAGGTGGTTAATATCTCTGTTTGTGTAGAGGAGCAGATTGTTGTTGATATGTTGCCTGTCCTTGATGATGATGAGCAGGTGGTTTTATCTGTTGACATCCAACTCCATGTGTTGTATATTTCTTTTGTGAGTGGAGTTGAGGTTGTTGCTTAGAATGTTGTTTTACCAAGATGGCTTGTGGCTGTTTTGGATTGTGGTTGTTGAGATATACCACCTTGTCCTTACCCTTCTCTGTGACAAACTTTCCTGATGGGGGACCTTTATACACTCCATCAAAACCAAAGCTAGTGCGATATGCTGCCCTTCTTTGCATATCATTGATCATTTGAATTCTGTCTTCTTTTTTGTGAATAGAATGTTGATCATTGCGCTTATTTTGGCGTTTAGAGCGCATATTTCTTCACACTTGCTTTTGAGTCGTATCATCAGCACATTCTCTTTGTCGTTGAACGAGCTGCTGGTGTCCTTCATTTCTTGGATGGTGGTTTCCATCCTACCATTCTCCTTTATTGCATGTTTGAACATTTTATTCAGTCTGGCGTGGTCCTCCATGAGTTTTGTGAAATCGTCCATTGAAAGATCGTCTTTTTCTTCTTCTTCACCAGAATCATAAGCAGGTAGATTAGAAGAAATAGAATCTTGACAATTTACCTCTAGATTGTCGAGTCTGTTGTCATGTCCCATGAAATATTCGTCTCATGCATCTTCTTCATCAATAGCTACAAATGCTTCATCATTTTCTGACGAGCTATCTGACAGATGGCTTTGTGTTGCCTGTTCTTCAGCTATTATTGCTTTTCGTTGTTCTTTGAGCTTTTTATCTCTTTTAGATCATAGCTCATCTCTTTCTGCCTTTGATATGTCTGGACATTCTATTTTGAAGTATCCTTTCCTACCACACTTGAAACAAGAAAATTCAGAGAGGTCAGATTTAACATATGAGGTTGATTTTACCTCACTTTTTTGTTCGGGTTGATCAGCAGATCAATCCTTACCCCTGAATTTCCTGTCGTTGTTTTCTTTATAGAGTTTCTTGTATCGGTTGGCTCTCATTTCTATTCTTTGAAATCTTTGTGTCATAAGAGAATATTCCTCGAAATAATTTTTCGTAGGATAGTTCTCATCATCAAAGTTCGATGACTCTTTTACAACAAAGTTGGAGATGGCTTTTTTTGTTGGGAACCCTAATGTATTTTTAGTTTTGATGATGATTCTTCGAAACACACTTAGTTACTTTTTTAAGCTACTCTATATGTAAAGCAGATCACTACTCTTAAAGTGAATTCTGTTAAAGAACAGATTAGGAGATGACTTGACATGTAAATGAATTATTCCTATAGAAGTCATCTCTATATATAGTAAAGGATGAAGGGCCAGGATTTCAAGCCAAGAAAAGAATCAATCTGCTGTAACAGACAGCGAACAGATCGATGACCAGATCGAGAGTTACAGCGAAGCACCAGATCGATTCAGTCATCAAACCTCCAGATGACATCATCCTACACATCATACCATCTTGCCACGACAAAATTGAAGTCCATCCAACAGGGATTGGAAAGAGAATCTTCGGTTGATACATAGAAGGAAAGAAACTGTTGGCAATCTGCTTTCCATAACTTATGGATTGAGTCAACATTTATGCAAGGCAAGAAGAGATATGATGGACAGCATTGATTGGCTATATACCATCAATCTCACGCCAATCAACAACGGCTAGAATTTTCAATTCAATGCCTATATATATTTGTAGTTCAAATCTGGACATATATACAACGCACGCAAGCTAAACTATCGACTTACTCTCAAGCTATCTACCTTGATCCAGATTCAGAGCTTCAAAAGAATTGTGATTCTACATCACACCAATCAACCTCGATTAAAGTTTGTCTTATCGAGAGAAAGGAGATCACCCTGCTAGCTAGTAGATTTCTAGTGGTAACGTAGAGGTAATCTGTTGTAAAGGGACACGACCCTTATTTCGTGCACAAGTATCTCTCTAGTTTTGATTGATACTTGTGACTCGTTCTCCACGAGTATAAACAAGCAGAGTATCCTAGTAGTGGATAATCTGGTCTAGTTTTGACCAGATCGTGGACGAAGGGATTTCCCGAACCACGTTAAACAACTGTGTTCATTAATTTTCTGCATATTTACTTTCAGTTGTTTATTATTCTAACCTTCTGCACTATCATATAAAACTGCATTACAATCAATCTGCTTAACGATCTGAGTATATCCTAAGGTTTTCTAAAACAAGAGCACTCACTAAATCCACCATTATTCCGCACACACAACACTCAGAAAGTAATAAGATCACTCTTATTATTAACTAAGTGTTTACACTAAGAGAGCAATCTGTTTGGACTAAACTGGTAGTTTGTCAAGTAAACTGAAAAGTTTGTATTTGGTGTATTCCCCCCCCCCCCCCATACACCAAACCTTACTCTTTCGGGACCAACATTTTGGAATCTCCTTTCCCTTTTCTTTAGCTTTGAATGTTGCATCTCTATCCTTGTTTCCTGCAACAGATGGCTTACTCGAAGTTGAGTTAGATGATTCATGAATACGATTAATTTCGTATTTGTTGGTCCTGAAAGAGTAAGGTTTGGTGTATGGGGGGGGGGGGGGGGGGGGGGGAATACACCAAATGCAAACTTTTCAGTTCACTAGACTAATTTCTTAGAGAGCTTAAGCTTTTTGAAGAGTGTAAGGTGAACATTTTAATGCACGTACAACACATATATATAAGAAAACAAACAATGGTCAGGATTAAAATGATAAGAAATTTAAGGTTGGATGGAATTCTCCCTTTTTAGGTTTTCCCGCTTCAACTTTTCCTTTCAGCGCCATGTGTTGTGTTTGATACACGCACTTGATCCTAGGGTTGTAGGATGGAGCGTGTAAATTTTCCTATCCACTGCAATTTTCCTTATTCTCCTTATGGCAGGGATTTCCTCGATCACAGTTCCCAAAAATGTACTAATCATCACAATTATGGAAGATTTAGCAGATCCATGTCAGAAAATAACTTTATAGGCTATAGTTAGGGCGATAATTAGCTCAAATCGATACAAATTTCTGAGTTCCCCCTTGACTAAGTAATCTTTTATTGGAAAATCAATTTCCACGTGGCAAGTCCTAGATTCTTCAATTTCTGACACGTGTAGAATGTAAGTGATTTGGTCTTTGCTTATGATCTCGTCTGTTGGTTCTCACTACAATCTGGTACTAACTTCATTCATCTGGTATTTGAAGTTGTGATCTGATACTAGTGATTTTCTCATTCTAATGAATGTCCCTCTGGTTGACAGTCTGTCTTCCATTTATTTGATGAACTATCATAACTAGTGATTTCAATTTGCTATATGGTCTGGTATTTGTCGATATGGTGTCGATCTGATTCTTTCATCAAGGTTTAGTAATCCTAGTTTCCCACATAGCATCTTGAATATTTCTTCTGGGAGTGCCTTTGTCAATATATCAACACGTTGAATATTTGTATGTATCTTCTCAATCTAGATGTGTTTCCTCTCCACATGATCTCGAATGAAGTGATGTCTCATATCAACATGCTTGCATCTTGTGTGAAGTACTGGATTCTGTGTTATGGCGATGGCACTTGAGCTGTCACGGAATATAAGTATCTCCTTGACATTGATCTCATAATCCTTGAGTTGTTGCTTCAACCAAAGTATCTGTGCACAACAGCTACCTGCAGCCATATATTCTGCTTTTGTAGTTGATGTAGCAACGAATGTATGTTTCTTAGAAAACCAGGAGATTAACTTGTTTCCAAGAAATTGACACGTTCCAGATGTAGATTTTCTGTCCAGTTTGCATCCAGCATAATCTGAATCATAATCTTAATATCTTCTTGACTGCTTCCATATGGGACACCTTAGGGTTGGCCTGGTATCTGGCACATCATCTAACTGCAAAAGTAATGTCAGGTTGACTTGCAGTTAAGTATAGTAGAGAGCAATTGATACCCCTATATTGAGTTATATTTGCTGGTTTCCCTTCTGGGTCTGGATCTATCTTCCCATTGGTCTGCATTGGAATCTTGACAGGTTTGCTATCTTTAACTCCAAATTTGGTGATCAGATCATTGATATATTTTGCTTGATTAACAAAAATAACATCTGGTAACTGCTTCACCTGCAAACCGAGAAAGAAATTCATCTCGCCCATCATGGACATTTGATATTTATTTTTCATAAGTTCAGCAAATTTATCACATAGATAACCAGATTGTGATCCAAATATGATATCATCAACATATATCTGGACTAAAAGGATATGTTCTTTGACTTTGATTATGAATGATGTCTTGTCAACAGAACCTCTTCTGAATCTTGATTCCAGCAAGAACATTGATAATGTCTCATACCACGCTCTGGGTGCTTGTTTCAAACCATAAACAACTTTAGCTAATCTGTACACCTTCTGGTCTGGGTTTCCTTCTTCAAAACTAGGTGGTTGTTCAACATACACTTCTTCTTCTTCAACTATACCATTTAGAAATGCACTCTTAACATCCATCTGGTACACCTTAAATCTCTTGTATGCTGCATATACTAGGAACAGTCAGATTGCTTCCAAGCTGGCAACTGGTGCGAATGTCTCATCGAAATCAATGCCTTCTTGTTGACTGTATCCTTTTGCAACTAATCTGGCTTTGTTTCTGACAACTTCACCATTTTCATCTCGTTTGTTCTTGAACACCCATTTGACACCTATCACTCCCTGGTGTCTTGGTCTATCTACTAGATACCAGACTTGGTTTCTTTTGAACTCCTTGAGTTTTTCTTGCATAGCAATAACCTAGTCTGCATCTTGTAGTGTTTCATATGCATCAGATGGTTCAACACGAGATAAGTAGCAGCTTAGTAATGCGCTATCTCCATGCATTCTTCTGGTCTTCACTCGATTTGATGAGTTCCCAACAATCTGTTATGGAGGATAATGTTCTTATATCCATCTCCTTCTACTGGATATTTCTTCTTCAGATATCTCAGGTTCTGGTTCTTCTGTTGGGTCCTCAAATTCAGGGTGTGCTGTTGAAGATGCTTGGAAAAGATTCTCCTCTTCTGGTTCCTTAACTTCGTTCTCTTGATTGTTGTTCTAGTTCTTAGTATCTCCGGACTCTTCAGGTTGGTTTTGATGTGATTCAGCTTCAACTGCTTCCACTGGTTCATCACCATCTGGTGGAGTCGATCTGGTTGGGTCCAGATCTGCTTTGGGGACCAACATTTTGTAAACATCCTGAACTGCTGGTCGTGTTTCGCATTCCTTAGCCTGCTAGGATATGGAATCGGTGGAACATACAGATTCACTGTCTTGTGAAGTTTATCACCGGGCTTGGCTTTCCCAATTTCGGGTGGGGGCCCATCCTCCTTGTCAATGGTGAATGGTGGCATCTCCACTCTTTTGCCCACCGTTTTTCCACTCCTCAACACATTTACGGCTTGAGCTTCATGGGGTTGATGACCTTGCCCTAGAATTTTTCTGTTTGATTGCTTTGCTGCAACTGGTTCAGTACTGCACCCGAAATTTATCCCATAGCAGTTTCGAGGCGTTTGATGGTAGCGTCTTGTGCCTCTCGAACTTGTTTTATTTCTTGCATGAAAGAGACCAAACTATCCTCAAGAGATGATTATTGAGGAGGCATAGTTTGACGTGGAAACTACTGCATTGGATATTGGTGCTGCTGATTCGGAGGGTGATAAAACTGCTGCTGCTGCGTTGGAAAAAATTATTGTTGTGGCTGTGCTGGGAAATAAGGCTGCAACTGATGCTGATACTGAGGCTAAAAATTCGGTGCTTGGGGTCGTTGATTTTGGAAATTCTGCTCTCCTTGCCCTTCAAATTGTGGTTTCCACCCCGTGATTTGTTGATTCCTCCATGTATTTTGTTGAGGATGTGGTTGAGGCATGAATCCTTGTGCGGCATAGGTTTCCGCTTTGCCCTCAACCGTCATTTCCGCCATTTGTTGACATTCCTACACCACGTGGCTATAATCACCACAAATACCACATGGCTCAGGTGCAACTTGCTGAACAGACGGTGATGGGGGTTGGTTCATTATTAATTCTTGTAGTTCCCTCAACATATCCACAATTTGCTTTTTAAGATCGGGACTCGTCGTCACTGCACTGGCCTCCATTTTTTGCGGTCGAGAGGATTTTTGTTGAGAACTTGCAGCCAGGGTCTCAAAAATGTCATTCATCTCCTCCGTCGTCTTGACTGCGATGTTTCCTCCTGCCGAACTATCCACCATGAATTGTGTGGTCTGAAGTAGGCCATCTTAGAAGAATTGGTACAACATCTCCGATTCCATCTGATGGTGGGGGCATTGCTGTAGCAGCTCTTGAAATCTCTCCCACGCTTCATAGAATGGCCATTTGTGGGCTTGTGCGAAATTCATTTTCTTAGTACGTACCACTTGGTTAGTACTTCAACATGAATTTCTCGCACACCGATGCCCAATTGGTTAGTGATCTGGGTTGAAGAGATAAGAACCAAGATTTGGCCCTATCCTTCTAGGTGTATGGGAAGCGCTTCAATTTGAGTTAGTCCTCCAACAGTGAGAGTAGCGGGAAAGTTTGCAGCACCGTGCAATATTCTCGGATGAAAGTACAAGCATCTTCACTTGGTAGTCCATGGTAGGTCAGTAGAAGAGATTGATGATGCAGTTTTAGCTCGTAATTCCTGACTGTAGTTGACATGACAATAGCTGAAATAGTGGTGGCGCCGAACTTGGGCCTAGTGAAATCGCCCATATAGCGCGGTCTACCTTCAACAACCTCATCGGCCATCTCTTTGAATAATCGCGGTAGCGAGAATTCATCAATGCGCTCGATGTCTTCTTCTAGAGTGGCTAAAATCTCACGTTTCCAATGTATGTTGTCGAAAAAGGGCGTCAAAGGCTTTCTAGTACTGTGACGACCTTGCATACACAACACTAACCAAAATTGAAGCCCATCCAACAGGGTTTGGGAAGAGAATCTACGATTTACACAATGAAGGAAAGTAACCGTTAGCAATCTGCTTTCCATACATTGAAGATTGAGTCAACGTTTTCTACATGGCAAGAACAGATATGATGGATATCATTGATTGACAATCTACAATAAATCTCATGCCAATCAAACAACGGCTAGAATTTTTAATTCAATGCTTATATATATATATATATATATATGAAGTTCAAGGTCTGGAGAAAATATACACGCGAGCTACATTGACAACATACTCTCAAGCAATCTCTGAACCAAACTAAGAGCTTCAAACAATCTGTGATTCTACATCACACCAACCCAACCTCAATTCAAGTTTGTCTTATCGAGAGAAAGGAGATCACCCTGCTAGCTACTAGTTTTCTAGTGGTAACGTAGAGGTAATCTGTTGTAAAGGGACACGACCCTTACTTCGTGCATAAGTATCTGTCTAGCTTTGATTGATACTTGTGACTCGTTCTCCATGAGTATAAAGAAACAGAGTATCCTAGTAGTGGATAATCTGGTCTAGTTTTGACCAGATCGTGGACGTAGGGATTTCCCGAACCACGTTAAACAACTGTGTTCTTTATTTTTCTGCATCTTTACCTTCAATTGTTTATTATTCTAACCTTCTGCACTATCATATAATTTGCATCTCAATCAATCTAATTGATCGATCTGATTAATTCCTAAGGTTTTCTTAATAAGAGCACTCATTAAATCCACCATATTTCCGCACACACAATACATAGAAATCAATAAGATCACTCTTATTATTGTCTAAGTGGTTACACTAGAGAGCAATCTGCTTGGACTAATTTGGTATCGATCTGCTGATCAATCTGGTTAGTCATATGTCGAGCAATTTCTTCTTTAAGAATTGCTTGATCTCTCTAATAATTAAACAAGTAAACTGAAAAGTTTGTATTTGGTGTATTCCCCCCCCCCCCCCATACACCAAACCTTGCTCTTTCGGGACAAACAAGAGGTATCATAGCAGTGGTTCAAACGACCATTGTTTTGTTTCACAGGGTTAAAACCTGCGTGGTCAACTTGAATAGATCTAGGAAAACCTATATTTCATTCACGTACATACTATCTGTTATGAAATCATCTGTTGTTAGGGCTTGTGAAGAATTCTCTATCCAAGGATATAGAGAATGGAGCTTTAGAATCAAAATGGCACTCAAAGCCCATCATTATCTGATGTGGAAAGTTATCGAAGATGGTCCACTACAGATCACTGAAGAAGTGACGGTAACCAACTCAACTGGAGTAACTACACAGATTGTTCCTAAAGATCCAAGAAAATATATAGCAGAGGAACGTCGCGAAGCCAATCTGGATGACTTTGCTAAAGGGATCATATCTAGCACAGTCAAAGGGGTACATCTGGCCAAAATCCAAGATCTGGATACTACCAAAGAGATGTGGGAAGCCCTAAGAGACTTGTGTCTAGGATCTGAAGTCATGATTGAGAACAAGCTGTCTCTTGCTTGCAATAAATATGATGAATTCAAGATGAAAACATGCGAGACCATAGAGCAAATGAAGATGAGATTCACTGGAATTCTCCTTGAGATATCAGCGTTCAATAAGAACAAATATACTCAAAGAGAAAAGAACATGAAAGTACTCAGAGCACTTCCACCTAGCTGGGAGATATATGCTGCAATGCAACCTCTTCGTGCAGACTTCAATGAACTATCTACTGAAGCCTTATTTGGTCATCTTGAAGGCCATGAATGTGATATACAGAGAATTCATGGACTAGATCATCTGTCCAAAAAGGCAGAAAGCAGCTCGAAGAAGGACAAAGAAGTAGCCTTCAAAGCAAAGAGCAAATCAGATGAACCCTCCGAACCTTCTACAACAGATGAAGAAAAGGGATATGACAAACTACTAAAGGAGTTTGCAATGATAGCCAAACGCATGGACAAGATGGAGATTAGATCGAAGAAATTCAGACAGTTTTATAAAGATAACAAAAACAAATTCTACAAGAAATGTGACAATGATCGATCTTATAACAAGGATGAATCAAAATAGCAGACAGGTAAAATCTCAAAAACATCTAACGCAACAGATTATACCTGCTTTGGTTGTGGCAGAACAGGTCACTTCAAAACAGATTGCCCTGATCTGTCCAAAAGCCAAAGAGAAGAGCTGAGAGCAAAAAGAGATCGAAAACTCAAATATGAGCCCAAGGCCATGCTAGCTGAACAAGATTCAAGCAGCTCGGGTTATTTTTCAGATAGCTCATCAGAGAATGATGAAGCCTTCTTTGCTAACGATGAAGAAGGATGGGATGAATGTTATATGGGATTAGAAAACGGTCTGGATGAAGTTGAGGACCAGAAGACTGCAAGGAGAAACAAGATAGCAAGAGGAGCAATCTGGATAATAGATAGTGGATGTTCGAAGCACATGACATGTGACAAGAATCTATTATCAGATTACATTGAAAAACCAGGACCACAGGTCACCTTTGGATGTAACTCAAAAGGATACACCAGAGGATATGGAATTATAAAAGTTGGCAAGACCACCATCTCAAATGTTTCGTATGTTGAGGGTCTTAGTCACAATCTGTTTTCTGTAAGTCAGTTCTGTGCTAACGGTAATCAGATCGTTTTTGATACTAACAACTGCTTTGTGATGAACAAGGAAGGAGATGAGATACTCCTTACCGGAAAATTGTAGGATAAACTATATATTGTCCAGTGGACAAACCAGATCGAGACCTGCTTAGTCACTAAAATTGTATCAGAAACAAGCTGGTTATGGCACAGGAGATTGAATCATCTAAACTTCAAGTCAATCAACAGGATTGCCAAAGAAAAATTAGTAGAAGGACTACCAGATCAAGTGTGTGATAAAGATTATATATGTGAGGCTTGTCAAGCTGGAAAGCATACCAGATCATCTTTTACAAGCAAAACAGCTCACACAACTTTAAGAATACTGGAGCTTTTGCACCTAGATTTGTTTGGACCAGTTAAACCACTAAGCATAAATGGGAGAAAATACACCTTAGTAATCATAGATGACTACTCAAGGTTCACTTGGGTCATCTTTCTGTTAAAGAAGAAAGAGACACTAGTCAAACTACCTGATTTTCTACACAAGATCACCAAACAAAAAGATGTGAGTGTAGTTACTATCAGAACAGATCGAGGAACAGAATTTCTCAACCAGAAGATTGAAGCATACTGCAACAAGATGGAAATCACTCATCAAACCTCGGCTGCCAGAACACCTCAACAAAATGGAATTGTTGAGAGGAGAAATAGATCACTCAAAGAAGCAGCTCGTACTATGCTAAATGCTACCAATCTACCAAAGAAATTCTGGGCAGAAGCTATCTACACAGCCTGTTATACTCAGAACAGATCATCAATTACATTTAGACATAGAAAGACTCCATATGAGATCTGGAACAACAGAAAGCCTAAGATCTCCTACTTTCGCACTTTTGGTTGTTTGTGTTACATACACAATAATGGGAAATCTCAATTAAGGACGTTTGATAGCAAAACTGACCTTGGAATATTCTTAGGATATTCTGATGTCAGTAAAGCATATCGAGTCTACAATAGGAACTCCCATATTGTGGAGGTAACACCTCATGTTGTTTTTGATGAGTCTATTGTTGAGTACAGATCACTAGATAATAAACAGACATAGAACCAGATGACTACAAAAAAGATGAATGAATTGCTACTTGAAGATATTCTTATCTGGAATTCATAAAGTGATGATGAAGATATCAACACTCCACCAATTGCTGAAGAAGTTATACAGCAAGAGGGAACAATCCAACCTGAACTGGATGAAAACAGATCACCAGCTGAAAGCAATGAAACAGTCAATGCAGACAATGATCAATCTGGAAATCTAATTCCAGAAGAAAGAATAGATGAGAATCCATTTCAAGCTTCATCAACAATTCACACTGAATTTGAGAATCCAACAGATCAACTTGATCCTGAGATATCTGATGAAGAGATGACCAGGAGAAGGAGATGGATACAAGATCATCCACCGGAACAGATTGTTGGGAACCCATCAGATCGTGTGAAAACAAGAAGAATGCATGGAGAAAGTGCATTGTTAAGCTGTTATCTCTCTTGCATTGAACCATCTGATGCTCATGAAGCACTACAAGATGCAGATTGGATAACAACAATGCAAGAAGAAAAATGAGTTCAAAAGAAATGAAATTTGGTATCTCGTGGACAGACCCAAATACCAAGGAGTAATAGGTGTAAAATGGGTGTTCAAAAACAAACGAGATGAAAATGGTGAAGTAGTCAGAAACAAAGCCAGATTAGTAGCTAAAGGCTATAATCAACAAGAAGACATTGATTTTGATGAAACATTTGCACCCGTAGCCAGACTAGAACTATAAGGCTATTCCTAGCATATGCTGCACACAAAAGGTTCAAGGTATACCAGATGGATGTCAAAAGTGCCTTTCTAAATAGTATCCTTGAAGAGGAAGTCTATGTGGAATAGCCACCGGGATTTGAAGAAGCAGATCCAAATCAGAAAGTATACAGACTGACCAAAACAGTCTATAGTCTCAAACAAGCCCCTAGAGCTTGGTATGAGACATTATCAACATTTCTACTAGAATCTGGATTTAGAAGAGGATCAGTTGACAAGACTCTGTTCATCATCAAAGTCAAAGAAAATATCCTTCTAGTACAGATCTATGTAGATGATATCATTTTTGGATCTCAATCCACCTATTTATGTGATAAATTTTCTGAACTTATGAAAAATAAGTATCAAATGTCCATGATGGGCGAGATGAGTTTCTTTTTAGGTTTGCAGGTCAAGCAGCTACCAGATGACATCTTCATAAATCAAGCCAAATATATTTAAGATCTGCTGACTAAATTTGGGATCAAAGACAGTAAACCAATTAAAATCCCAATGCAGACCAACGGGAAAATTGATCTTGATCCAAAGGGAAAACTAACTAATATCACTCAGTACAGAGGGATCATAAGATCATTACTCTATCTAACTTCCAGTCGACCTGACATCACATTTGCAGTAGGAGTATGTGCAAGATATCAAGCAAGCCCCAAATAGTCTCATATGGAAGCAGCTAAGAAGATATTAAGATATCTTAAGGGAACAGCTCACATAGGATTATGGTATCCTTGTGAAGACAACTTTGAGCTAACTGGATACACAGATTCAGATTATGCTGGATGCAAGTTAGATAGAAAGTCAACATCTGGCACATGTCAATTTTTAGGAAATAAGCTGATCTCTTGGTTCTGAAAGAAGCAGACATCTGTTGCTACATCAACCACAGAGGCTGAATATATGGCAGCTGGAAGTTGTTGTGCACAAATACTCTGGTTAAGACAACAGCTCAAAGACTATGAGATTGATGTCAAGGAGATACCTATTTTCTGTGAAAGCTCAAGTGCTATAGCAATCACACAGAATCCTGTCTTGCATACCAGATGCAAGCATGTGGATGTGAGACATCATTTTATAAGAGATCATGTTGAAAGAAAACATGTACAGATCGAGAAAATTCACACTGAAGTACAGAGAGCTGACATCCTTACCAAAGCATTACCAAAAGAAAGATTTAAGATGCTTTGTGGTAAACTAAGACTATTAAATCTTGAAGAAAGGACCAAATTGCCTTAGATCAAATCAAGCTCACTATTCCAACAGGGAATTAAAACCAGATTGATGGAAAACAGATCATGTAAAATTCCAACTGAGAATTAACACCAGATCATCTAAATAGAATAAACAGATTGATTAAATTCCAACATGGAATAATTAGCAGATCACTACTCAAGATTAATGTCCAAATAAAAGTGACATAAAACAGATCGTTGATGTTAACAACAGTTTGTTAAGTAGGAGATCGATCTGGACCAGATAACTAGATGCCACGTGGATATTAATTAAATCCTTCTATTAATATCCCCATTTCTTGGTCAAGGGGGAAAGTCAATAAGATACAGCGATTATGTCATATTTCTTATATCTATTCCTGACATAAATATACCAAATCTTTTATTTTTGATGATTAAGTACAGTGTTTGGGAAACGTGATCGAGGAGATATATATCAAACCAAGAAAAAGGAAGAAAATCAACGGGTGTAACAAACACGCGCCTCACTGCAGCCGTTGGATCAAGCGCGTGTATCAAACGCAGTAAAGAGAAGATAATAGACCTTAAGCCTATAACTCAAGAGGCGGGAAAAAGCTGAAAAATGGAAGAATATCAATTAATATATTACTCTTTTTTATCACTTATATATCTATATATATACATTCTGATAAGGCGGTTCAACTATCATACATTGTTCTTCTTCCTTAAACACTTAGCAAAAATTTCTCTCATTCCAAAATCATCAAAATTTCAAATATCCATCTGTCAATAGGGCACCCAAATCCTCTCTATTTCTTGAGCAAGTTAACTTCTTGAAACCCTACATTCATCAAGATCTTTATGCTGATCTTGATACCTTCGGATTTCACAAGTTGGACAAGGCTTTCGACCTTGTTAGACGCTGCAAAGGATTTCATAATATAATTACTACACACCCTGTCCACTTTCTACCAAAGAAAGTTGCTGCCTTTTATCTCTCGTGGCAAGGAGAGAAAGATGGGAATGAAGCTACCATTAGGGTCAGCAAAGGCAACACCATCAGCAACACTACATATAATGTACTAAACATTATTGATGAAGTTTACAAGTTAAAGGATGAAGGTCTCACTCTGGGAGACATCAGCGAAACACAACTTCAGGAGGTTATAGAGATGGTGATGGTAGTGCCCACTCATTACACGAACAAGATGTTCAACAGGGCCCTACTGGCACCCGAATTCAAGATCATGTTTGAATTCGTCCAGCGAATTTTCTTGAATCACAATGGGTCTTATGACCAGGTCACTCCTGAAAAGTTCAAGATTCTAACAGGTGTCGTGCTGAATCTACTGGTGAATTGGAGCAGAATTCTTTTTGATCTCTTGGCAAAGGAGGTCAAGATGATCACATTCGTAAAGGGAGCAAGCCCTGGAATTGAGGTGAGAAGAAGCAGTCTGAGACACTCAACCAAGAAAAGTTACATGCTGGAAATGTTCTTCAACCAGCATAAATGGGACTCAGTTGTGGAGTTCAATGATAGACTGAGGTTCCCGAAGGACCAGCACCAAATTGAAATGTCTATGGGCATTTCTGCCAATCTAATTACAAGGGTAATAGACCCTATTTTTGCCAACGCGCTGATGGAGATGGGAAGTTCCAACCCAATCTGTGTTCCCCCATCTGCTCCAGCTGAGAAGTCTACAAAGTCCAAAGTAACAAAAGAGAAACAAGTCTGTTGGTCCCGAAAGAGCAAGGTTTGGTGTATGGGGGGGGGGGGGAATACACCAAATAAAACTTTTCAATTTACTTGACTAGTTATAGGAGAGTTCAAACTATTCTATATAAGAAATTACTCGTAGATGATTAGACAGATCGATATGCAGATCGATAGCAGTCTTGGTCCAAACAGATTACTCTCTTAGTGAAAACACTTAGCTAATAATAAGAGTGATCTTATTACTTTCTGAGTGTTGAGTGAGTGCGGAATAATGGTGGATTAGTGATAGCTCTTGTTTAGAAAACCTTAGAAATTATCCAGATTGTTAAGGAGATTGATTGAGATGCAGATCGAATGATAGTGCAGAAGATTAGAATAATAAACAACTGAAAATAAAAAAACAGGAATATAAAGCACACAATTGTTTAACGTGGTTCGGGAAATCCATACGTCCACGATCTGGTCAAAACTAGACCAGATAATCCACTACTAAGATACTCTGCTTCTTTATACTCGTGGAGAACGAGTCAAAAGTATCAATAAAAACTAGAGAGATACTTATGCATGAATTAAGGGTCGTGTCCCTTTACAACAGATTACCTCTACGTGACCACTAGAAAACTACTAGCTAGTAGGGTGATCTCCTTTCTCTCGATAAGACAGACTTGAATCGAGGTGGTTGGTGTGATGTAGAATCACAGAGTGTTGAAGCTCTAAGTCTGGATAGCAGATTGATTGCTTGAAAGTATGACAACAGTATAGCTCGCGTGCGTTCTCTACATTCTCCAGATCTCTAACTTCAACTATATAGGCATTGAATTTTGAAATTTTAGCCGTTGTTGATTGGCGTGAGATAGATGGTATATTGCCAATCAATGATTTCCATCATATATGTTCTTGCCATATAGGAAAGGTTGACTCAATCTTTGAGTTATGAAAAGCAGATTGTTAACGGTCTCTTTCCTTCTATATGTTAACCGAAGATCTTCTTTCCAATCCCAGTTGGATGGACTTTAATCTTGGCGTGGCAAGAGCATATGATGTGTAGGATGATGTCAGCTGGTGGATTGATGACTCAATC